>JAULKM010076745.1:0-11737 GCA_032355605.1 Rubia tinctorum
AAGATCCAACATACCATGGTAGCATTAATTCCAGGCCAATCAACTGCATCAGGATGATTATCTGGATGTTTGGTAATTGTTCCATCAATGAAACCAATCTTCTTCTTGGCAAGCATAGCGCCACAAATTACATTAGACCATTCAAGGTAATTCTCTTCACCTTTTAGTATGACGGGACAGATTGACAAACCGGGACCATCATTGGTTCTAAGAAGTAAGGGTCATTCAGAGATCGATCAGTAGGGACAGATCGTCCAAATCTAGATTGCAATTACAATTGTTTGAGTAAAGGTGCAATCACATCGGTGACATTGATATTCAGTAGCTTATCAGTCTCGGCTTCAGCAGCAATGCGGACTTGCTCAGCAGCAATGCGGACTTGCTCAGCAGCATCAAAAATAGAACCAAGTGCATACATGGATGCAGATCAGCGGCGGAAGCAGATCGGTAGACGTAGAGTTGAACATGGAAGCGAGTGGTGAATCGGCGGCGGTGCGTGGTACGGAGTCGGCGAGTGGAGACGATGTGCAGATGACACGGACAATAGTTTACGGTCGGACGATCACGACACCTGGAGTAGCAGTGTAGCAATCAGCAGACTAAGATCGGTGAACAGCGACGGCGGAAACCTGCGGTGCTTGTGACAAATGCGCAGATGGAGGTGGCGGCGGTGACTCGCGGATCATATCTGGACTGGGCACGGCGGCGGACAATAGCGGCAACCGGAGAAGAGGCTACGTCGAGTCGTCGGACGATGGAGGAAACTAGCAATTGGCGGCGAAGCGTATTGGAGACGAGCGGATGGTGATCGGCGGCGGTCGGCTCTGACGAGGTATGGCAGCAGAAAAAATTTCTTTAGGCTTTTAGGAATTTAGGCTCCGATACCATGAAGAATTTATGGGGTAATAATTGTGTGTTTGTATTCATACTTTGGGGTATATTATATAAATGTACAAATATCAAGAAAAAAATAATCTAATTACAATTACTTGTAGAGAAGAACATGCCCTCCGTCCATCAATAGCCTAGTTTATGTCATCTATGAAAATGTTTTACATGCTAATTTTATTGGATTCCAAATAAAACTCTACTGCCCCAATGATCAAAAGGAGATATTTTTCAAGGAAAACAAAAACAAAACACATACTATCAACTTTCTGCTAAAAGTGAAGGTTAATGATAAGCTTTACATAAGATATACATATATAGAAACTTAATAGAAGAGATTTGAAGACACTTGGCTTCGGAATCAAACCATCCTTCACTTTTTTTTTAAATTAATTCCACACATTCTTTCTGCGAAGCGGACGGAAATAATTAAACTCCCTCCGTTTCGCTGAAATTGACACACTTACCTTAAATGAGTGTTTTTTTTATTGCGGCACACTTTGTGAAAATGCCAAAAAAAATAAGGGGATCAAATTAATATTACCCATTATGTCCTTGAGAAATATAAATTTTCTCTAATTGAAAAGACACTGAACATCATTTAAAATGAAGGTTAATTAGATGAGGTGACTCCCAACCATTTCTCCATTCCTCCCTCCATTTTTTTTGTTGGTGAAAATACAAGAACATCTTTTGGGTTGTTCAAATCATAAATGAAGAACATACCCAATTTAAAACCCAACTTCTACAAACCTTACTTCTGCTCTCAAGCCTCCATATATATATTCCTAACCCTAATCCATTTTCATTCCTCTTCCTCGCAGTCATTACCGTCTCTCCCTGACTAGTTTACAGAAAAATTGAAGATCATTTATCTCCTATTTCTTCCCCGTTTCTATGGAGTTTCCCGGCGAATCTAAAACCCAATACCTCATTCATAGTTGTAGTGATGACACAATTGTCCCTGAAACCAAGCTGTAGGTCAAAACGCCCGATGATGAAGCGGAATCAGCCTTGCGTTCTTGCGTCGCCGCTGGTGGTCCCCCGGTAACGATTCGGTCAACCACGACGTCGATCTGGCAAGTCTCACAACGGTTAAGTGCAACCGACCATAAGTTTGGGCCGGGTCATTGCAGATATGGTCCCAAGGTGTACATTACTGCGGATGGAAATGAGGTATGTGCCGACACATATTCCAGCGACTCAGACGAGGTTGATTCTAACGAGGAGGAAGGCGTCGTAACATCACCGGCGTAACCACCGTTACCTGAGGGCATTTACCTGGTCCATGGTGTCAGAGTTAATATGTCAGTTGTTCACCCTTTAACTCACAAAACCCTACTGAGCTCGTACCTGAATGATCCGGACCGCAGCGCCCCCAACGAGATTGAAATCTAGCATTGGGGCATCTGCTGCAGGAAATAAGGTAATTTCATATTTGTGTTTAGGGTTTTAAACAAATATGTTGCCTGAAATAGGGTGAGAGCCGTGTTTACTGTTGCAACTAAGGATGAAATGAGGCTGAGTAAGGTTGAAATTAGCCTAAACTACGACTTAAATTAGGTTGAAATTTGGTCATGTCTTGATTGCATAATGTGTTATTTACAGTATTACAACATTATTTTCTGCATTGCAGCATTATTTGCATCATTAAAGCATTATTTACACAATTTACAGTATTATTTACAGCATTTAATCTGGTATTGCTGCATTATTTACAACGTAACAGCATTACAGCAGTAAATACAACACCAATTACAGCATTCCAGCGTTATTTACAGCATTACAACATTATTTTCACCCTTGCATCATTATTTGCATCATTACAACATTATTAAAAGCATTTACAACATTATTTACAATATTATTCACAGCATTACTGCATTACTTACAGCATGACAACATTATTTACAGAGTATTAGCATTATTTACGGCATTACGGCTTCATTTACCGCATTATTTACAACATTGAAAGTATTATTTACAGCATTGAAAGCATTGTGTACAACATTATTCACACACTGACAACATTATTTACAGCGTATTAGCATTATTTACAGTATTGCAACTTCATTTAACACATTATTTACAGCAGTGACAACAATATTTACAGCATTTCAGTTTTATTTACAGCATTATTCACATCATTACTGCACTATTTACAGCGTAACAACATGACAACATTATTTACAGCGTATTAGCATTATTTACGGCATTACAGCTTCATTTACCGCATTATTTACATCATTGACATAATTATTTACAGCATTTCAACATTCTTTACAACATAGCATTACAACTAATATGATTTTTGGTTAATCTTCGAAAGATAGATCATATTAGCATTCCAAAGATATATTTTTGTATTTACTAACCTTCTTCATCTTATGTCTCCCCACTTTTTAATGTGAGCAAATTTATGTAGATGGGAAAATCATTTCAAAAGCAGGGTAATGGAAAGTACACATTTCAGTGTTGTGTCCAAAATGATCGATTTCCATGTTGGTGACACTTCTTCTACTTAAGCTGGGTTTTCTGTATATATTTTGTTGTTGTTTTCATTCAAAAGTTTGTTCTGTTCAACTCACATACTTGGCTGATTGTTGTGGTTGAGTGCCTGTGTCGCCATTTAATCTGTTATCCCTGCCTTATATTAATCTGTGGTGAAATCTCTGTAAATTATAATCTTCTAGTGACGTGCTTGATTGTAGTGCCTTGACTTGCGATCCATGAGTTGCTTGAAACCTGTGTGCTTAAATATTACACATTGCCTCAATATTGATAAAGCATGACACAAGTTGTATGTGAAACTGGTCATGGAATGAAGAAATTTGTGTGGTGTAATATGAGAGCTTATTTGTTTATTAGTGACTGTGTTTTAGACACTAACAACTCCTCTAACATGAATAAGTGGGAGTGTAGGGGTGTTCTATCACCAATACAGTGACTGGTATCCTTATGTTTTTGCACTGCCACCCCTTCCTCGATGATCATGCAAACAAGTTTACAGTGCAACAAAACATTGTCCATTTACAAAATATTCTCCATGATATAGTTTGGCACACAATATTCTGATCTTACACCACCCCTTGCCTTAATTATGTGTATTGGTGGTGATTGTGGCATACGCGTGTACGGTTGTGGTATTTTTGGTTCACTGGTTGCTGATGTACTTATCTTATCTGTGTGCTGTAAACATTTTTTTTAAAAGTAAATAACTTTGCTCATGTCTTGATTGCATAATGGGTTGGATTACAAACATGCTAACAAAACCTAGCCCCATGTTTGTATCAATAACAACTGACTGCTACACAATTCAACCTAAACAAAGACCAAAATCAAAATACACCTTGCATTCTACATCTCTAGTTGTTGAATAATGTATTCTAGCCCACCCGCATTGTTTGCATCTATCAAGTGTTGTAGGCTATCTTTCACTAATTGAGTGTCAACTTCTATGTTCTCTGGTAACACTCCACCTCGTAGTAGTGCATCCTTCTTCATGTGTGGTAGTTTGTAACTGTTAGAACCCTTGCATTTCATGATCTCCACCATAACACTTTGTAGAGTTAGGAATACTTTGTTCAATGTCTGTGGTTGTAGCTCAGCAAAAGCATTCTCTGTTGCTTGTATGAGTTGCTCTAGAGTTCTGGAATTTGTCTTGTGTTGAAGGGATTGAATAGAATTGAAAAACCCCAAATCTAAAATATTCAAATCAGGACTATTTGGTGGTTGAAACCCTAACCTGGTGTTAAAACCATCTGAACTTGCAATTCTTCTAAAAGCAGCATCATCATCACATATATGTGGCCTTGCATTGTCTTGTCTAATAGTAATATTTGTGCTAGCAAACAGTGGCATTTTCTTTTGATTGTTGGTACTAATTTGTTCAACATTAACTCTTTGGTTACCTCCCTGTCTATTGGCTTGATTGGTTTGGTCTCGAGAGTCCCTGCTGGTATGTTCTTACTATCTTTGAATGCAGCAACCTTTTCACTAAAAGGCCATATTCCTATTTTCCCATCGAAGATAATATCTCCTTCATTGTTTATGATATGCCTACAAATGGCACATAGGAACATAATTTTTTGTATGTACCTCTTGTTTTGCACAACCCGATGAGGTTATTCTTCTTCCGGGAGAAGATAGTACCTCTCTGCTGCTTTGGATATGTAAAATCATTTCTCGTTTATGTGTATAACATGATGCATGTCCATGAAACTGGTTTTTCCTACACTTGTGTCTTGCTTTAAATGAGAAATCGAGTAGTATAACTTGTGAAGCTGATTGATTTATGAGATTCTTGGCTTTATGGCACTCGAATGGCTGTGGATGACACCCTCTTGAATCCATCGATACATGGCTGATGGGCTAACGCCCGGGGCAGCCGCATAGTCTCTTGTGTTGTGCGTTGTTTCAGAGGGACTGCCATTGCGAGTTCCTTGTTTATCTGCAAACCTCTTCTTCCTGTATTCCCCTTATGCTTGCTGCTTAAATTTTGTCGTAATCCTTCTGATTGTGATTTTTGCAGGGCATGGATTCGGCTAACCGTGCGGATGGAGGTATTCCATCTTTCAACAGCATCTATACGTCGGTTGTGGGCAATCTTCCCTTAATGCTGGTGCTGAAGAAGAAAATCTCCGATTTTGTGACGCTCGAGGTTCGTCAAGTGACGCGATGCTTGGGAACCGTCCTCCATTGCAGCACTGAAGTTGAGATGGAAAATATTACTGTTTTTCACTCAGTACTTATGTAGAGGAATGGAGACTTTTCTGTTTGTTGTAAACTCTCTGTGTCCTGGATTATATCTACTCTTCTTTTGTGGCCTTCTTCAGTTGGTTTATATAGCAACCAATGGGTTTGTAATAGCTTTGAAAAGAAGAGGGAAAATTCCCTCCATTTTGCTAAGTCCTTTTTTGGGTGAAATGATTAAGATAATTTTTGGGGGCCGAATGCCATTTTTTGAACAGTAAACTCGCAGCCATCAGTCACCCAAATCAGCTTTCAGTCACTTCCTACACCTAGCATTAATCCAATAAGCTAGATCTAACATGTCAATTTCAGCGAAATTGAGGGAGTATGCAATTGAATTTGCTCTTCACCATTTATATTATTCCCTTCCTCCGATTCACTAAAAGTGACACACAGGTTTACACTTTTAGATTTAGGTGAAATAAATGAGTAACTGAAATTAAATGTAGAAAGTAGAATGTAAAATAAGTTGATGAAATTGAAATAATCTTGTCAAAAAAGAAAAGTATGTTATTTAAAAAAAATACTCCAATAAAGTAAGTGTGTCACAAATAAAGAAACAAGGGAGTATCAAAGTCAAAAAAAAAAAACTGATTTTAACAAAGAACGATCCCGTCTATTTTTACTTTCACACAAAAGAGTTTTATCCACGAATTTTGTTAGTGCAATTATTTTTTGTTGCTATTATTCATTTGATGCAACGTAAGTAAATGCCATGCATTGCGAAATTAGGAGTCAAAATATATACTCCATTTGTCTCAATATAAGTTGCATACTTACTATTTGACAGTCAATACTATCAAACTTTGATTACATATTTAAATAAATATATAAACAATAATACTATCGTATTTGATATTGTTGGATTCGTCGTAATAAGTAGTTTTTAAATATCAATTTTTTATGTGTCGTTATTAAACGTAGTTAAGCATATTAACGGTCAAACATATTTTTTAAAACCATGAAAAATATTTTGTGCAGTTTATGGTGGGACAGAAGGAGTATTATACATTTTTATCTAAAATTAATTTTTATGACTTTAATATATATGTAATTTTAATATATATTTGTAAGAGTGGATCTCCTGACAGGTGGTTTGTTCATAAGGTTATGGACCGCCCACGTATTTTTTTACCTTATACACTACATTTGTTAAATTACATACTAAATTTAAAAATTGAAAAATATATTTTTTATATTTTTATATTTCATATTCATATTCAAATACACAATATTACTTATTTTAACTTTTAAAATACAATATTTAAATTTTATAAAGAATTACAACATTTAAGATAAAAAGTATTGTTCATAAACTTATGAAAAAACCGCATTTACTAAGACTTTATCTATTTATCTATTTGTAATACTTTGTTCTCTTATTTTTAATACGTAAATGTTCCTACATGAGAATTATAACGAAGATTTTTTTTGAAATGCTACCAAATTTCTTCGGATTTAAGTTTGACATCTAGACACCATAGGTGCATTTACTCATATTTATGTGGGGAAAATGAATGGATAAAATTGAATGTAGAAAGTAAAAAATAAAACGAGTGTATGAAATTGAAAGAATCTTACCAAAAATAAAAAGTGTATCAATATAAAATAAACAACGTAAAAAAGAAAGTGTGTCAATAATAGAAAAGCGAAAAGAGTGATATTTTACGTAAATTAAGTTAAATATAAAGATTGCTTGTGTTAAAGAGAGAGCATATGCTCCCCGCTTCTCTATAAGTAGCACCATAGGTTTAGGTGATTAGATATAGGTGGAAAAAATGAGTGGATGAAATTGAATGTAGAATGTAAAAAGTAGAATGAATGGATGAAATTGAATGAATATTACCAAAAATAGAAAGTGTGCAAATATAAAAGAAACAAGTCAAAAAGGAAAGTGTGTCAATAATAGAGATATAGAGGGGTATTTTTTCTGAAACTAAAAGTGACATGAACTAATGAATAGAAAACTAATTTTAAATTCTTTTTGTATATTTAATTTAATTTTAAGGGATCAAATCTAATTTAAACAAATTTATATTTCTTTTGATTATTTTATAAAAACTTCTTACAAAGTGAAAGTTGACACCTCCCAATACCCCTGGAGAAAAACTCATTTGACATCGTCTCATCAGTGAGATGAGGGACCAACCTGCAATTAATAATAATGGAGTTAAAAAATAGGACCTGATTGCAAAATATGAAAAAAGACTAAAAATGGGGCAAAATCGGGTTATAACAAAAATGGGTCAAACCCAAATTTCTCTCTCCTCCCAAATAATTGTAAGATTCTCTTTCCTCCCAAAAATCAAGGAATTTTATTCCTTCTCAAACTCAATTCGAATCAGAGCTATTAAACACCGGATTCAAGCCTACAGTCAGTGATCAAAATTCTGCAAATCGACGGTTCAGATTTGCGACCGATCGAGCTCAGATTAAATTCTACAAATTTTTTTGCAATTTTTTTTTAAAAAAATAGAGTTTAGCTTCAAAATTGGTGAATTTTCCGACGGAAAGATCAAAGGAGAGCATATTTTAAAACTTCTATGATCTACAAAGGTGAAATAATCGAGATTATATGAAATTTACGATTGAAAATCTTAATCTTATGGTTGAAATCTCAATTATATGAAATTAAAGGCTGAAATTTATGATCTAAGGTGGTGTTGTTAGAAACTAGGGAAAACGAATCAATTCAAGGCAATGAAATTATTTTGTAGGAAGAAGAAAGCAATGAATATGTTCAATCTGAAAATTCAACAAGTTTACATTCAGGCTTGGTTTTTATTGCATATATACAATTAAACACATGAAATAACGTTTTTATATTGCAAAAAAATTTCTTGCTAGATCTAGAATTCAGTTATATGCATGTTGTGAAGAAATTTAGGTGTTTTTTAACTTGTTGATACGTATGAAGTAATATGATGAACATTGGATGCAATTGCATGAACACATAAATTAACGTGATATTATTTTGATGGATAATTTCCCCAAGTTTGAAATTTGGCTATATGCATTTTGTTGAGGAAATTTAGGTATTTTTTAATTTGTTGAAACGTATGAATTAATATGAGGAACAATGGATGTAAATGCATGAACACGTGAAGTTATGTGATATTATTTTGATTGATAGTTCGCCAAGGGTTGGAATTTGGCTATATGCATTTTGTTAGAAAATTTAGGTGTTTTTAAATTTTCTGGAACATATAAATTAATATGATGAAAAATGGATGTAACTGCATGAACACATGATGTAACGTGATATTATTTTGATGGATGATTCCTCTAAGTTTGAAAGTTGGCTATATGCAATTTTTGGAGGAAATTTAGGTGTTTTTTTATTTGGTGAAACGTATGAAGTAATATGATGAATATTGTATGTAACTGCATGAACATATAAGTAACGTAATATTGTTCTGATGGAAAATTCCCCAAGGTTTGAAATTTGGCTATATGCAATTTGTTGAGGAAATTTAGGTGTTTTTAATTTGCTCAAATGTATAAAGTAATATGATAAACACCGGATGTAACTTTATGAATACATAGTAACGTGATATTATTATGATGGATAATTCACCAAGTTCTGGAATTTGGCTATATGTACTCGATGAAACTGTTTAAACACATGAATAATGTGTTTATATACTACTAAATCATTCATCAAAGTCTGGATTTAATTATATGAATGTTGTTTATGAAAAGTTTGATATCGATGTTAAAGTTTGATGAAATGTCTGAAGTAACTTGATATATACACGATGCAAATTCCTAAAAACATGAAGTAATGTGTGTATATATTTTACTTGATAATTTGCCAAGTTATGGACTTCGATTATATGCATTCCGTTAAGAATATTTTGGTGTTTTAAAATTTACTAGAACATATGAAGTACTATGTTAAATACACGATGTAAACATATGAACACATAAAGTAACGTGTTCATATTATGTTAGATAATTTGCCAAGGTCTGGAATTTGAATTAATGTACTTCAAATCTAATTTTGGTATTTTAAATTTTGCTGCAACATGTGAGGTAATATGTTAAATACACGATTTAAACACATGAACACAAGAAGTAACGTGATCATATTTTTCTAGATGATTCATCAAAATTTGTAATCTTATTAGGTGCAATTTTTAAAGAAAGTTTTGGTATTTTTATTTGATGGAACATGTAAAGTAATATGTTAAATACACAGTGTAATTACATGATCACATGAAATATTGAGTTCATATTTTGCTAGATGATTCATCTAGATCTGGAATTTGATTAGATGGATATTGTTAATGAGATTTTGATATTTTAAAATTTGCTGGAACATATGAAGTAGTATGTTAAATACTCGTTGTAAACACATGAACACATGAACACATGATGTAATGTGTTCACATTTTGCTAGATGATTTATGAAGGTTGATATTTCATAAGATGGGTGTATTTTTATGAAAAAAAATATATTGCTTAAACGTCTAAATAAGATGATGTATACACTATTAAAATGCCTAAACACACGAAGTGATTTGTTTAATTATATGTTTCTAGATGAATCATGAATGTGTATATTTCATTAGATGAATTTTGTTATAAAACGTCTGAAATAAGATGTTATGTACCCAATGAACCCGTTTAAATGCATGAACTAATTCGTTTATATATTTCTAAATAAATCATCAAAGTCTTTATTTAATTAAATGAATGTTGTTATAAAGAGTTTGATATCTTAAAGTTTGCTGAAATGTCTAGAGTAACTTGATATACACAAGATGCAAACGGTTAAACACATGAATTAATGTGTGTGTATATTAATCAATGTCTAGATTACTAATTAGAATAACTGGACTAAGCCCTTAAATGTACGAACAAACAGTATAAACAACTGATGTAATGAGTTTGTAATATATTACTAATATTTAATAATTGATACATTTATGCAGGAAACGATTTTGACCCCACTTTGAACGATTTGTCGAAAGTAGATGTCACAGATTGCTTTACATGTTTGAGAGCAAAAACCTATTGGAATTTTATGATTTTTACCGAATATAGTCAAATGCACTGGGATTTGGGCTGTAATTGTCAACGCAGAAAGGTAAAAAAGGCAGAACCATCAAGGGCAATGAAGAAGCAAGAGAATTGAAGCATGAAGCAAAGAAAGAAACCAATGACAAAAGAGTTTCGTACAAAGACACCAAAGAAGCAAGTGATCTAGAGTTATGCGCTTAAATTTTATATTGTAACGATACGGTACTTAAATAATGTATTAAAATTAGAGCATTATGTTACAGACATTCTGTAAACAATATAAGTAATACTTTAAATTGCTCGTCTAATGTTCTAAAAATATCAACTAAAGTGAAGGCCAACGATAGTTCAAGTTCAAATCAGTAAACTACAAACAAGAGTATAATAAAACTAATGGTTCTAATTTGTAAACAAAAGACATATACATGTGAACTAAAGATATAGTAAGAAATTTAAAATATAATGATCCCAAACTAAACCAACTCAAATGGTATTGCTATGACAAAATTATTAAACTTGTAATATCCAAACTAAACATTTATGTAATCGGACTAAATAGTTAAACCATCAAACTAATCACATCCATGACTTGTAATATAAAATAACAATTCATAATTTAACACTAATATTGATATGAATCTCTTTGCAAAAACTCTGAATTTCGGAATATCAGATCTTTATTTAAACTGAGAATTCGCCCAACTTAGTATAAATGCACGAAGAAGCAGCGTCTAGCCCGCAGGGTAAACCCAACTCCGACTTGTTATCTAAATAGCCTGCAAGTTTAGATCATGAGGGTTCTTTATAAGCGTCTAGCCCGTAGGGTACATTTAAAAAGGAGATTGAAACTTAAATAGCCCGCAGATTTAAGTAACAATGAAGATAATGAGAATAACTCAAAATTCTGAATATTTGATTGATAAAAGTGTGTTTGAAAACTCGGCCAATCCTCTTTAAATAGAGGGGAAAATTCGGCCATTACAAACTCTAATCCGAAGTAGAAACTAAATCAAATTTTATGGCAGCTTTAAGAAGCTAAAACCATATCTAACTAAAATACCAAAAATCAAAT
>JAULKM010076753.1:0-11736 GCA_032355605.1 Rubia tinctorum
TGTGAATTAATTGGGGGGTGTGTGTGTGTTTGAGAATTACCCTTACAAAATTGTACATCTTGATCGACAGCACATCAATAAGAAAAGGAAAGTGCGTGGGTTAAAATATATTTTTACCGAACTAAATTGAATTGAACTAAAATAAGCGTAATGAAAAAAATGATACAATTAAGTTAAACTTTATCAAATCAAGATTCTACTAAATTAAATTGAAGGGAACTAAACTTAAGTGTAAATAAATTATGGAGAACAATATCTAAGATCAAAACTTAAATTCTGTTTTAAAAAATGTAGTTAATGTTACCTAACTTAATTTTAACTTACAAAATTTAATTGGAATGAGGCGGTTTGAGAATGGGCGAGTACGGACTGTGATGTTCAGACAGCCGTTGAACCGGCGGCGACTAAGCCAAACCAAAACCAAAACCAAAACCATGCCCGCGTGGGTCTCCTCACCCTACTCTTGTTTTTAATATATATTTAACTATTCATTTAGTCAAAATTTTCTACTTTTAATCATAAATTGAATTGGTATATAAGTATAAATATTATTGTGTGATACATTATCAGATTCGCTATAACATATATTTTCAAAATATCAAAATTTCACAGGTTTTAATTATCCTTAATAAAATATATTAATGATCAAACATTTTTAAAGTCAATTTTGAAAAGTAAAAATGAGAAACTTGAAATGAGAGCAATGGAGTAATAAACTTTGATCAAATAACTAACACGATGACAGATACTTAATGATGTTGATTTTTTAAATACACACTGAACCTGAATCTTATAAGGTTATAATATACCACCCCTCCACTTTAGAATAATACTGTACAAAATTCAAGGAGGGAATAAATGTGTGGAAGAAAACTAACAATAAAAAAAATCATACTTCAACATATGTTTTTTAGATTATTAGGTTTTTTTATAGTTTTTTTACAAGTTATATTATGTAAAATATACTCCATTTGCCCCAACTTTATTTGTACTTTTATTTTGTTGACACTATTCTCTATCAAAATTTAACATCATATTTGAATAAATATATGAATAACAAAATTATCGTATATGATATTTTCAAAATCATCACTCCATCTGGATTAATTGCACAGAATTTTTTTAACGGTTTCCAACACACACTTTTGACCGTTAATATATTTTAACTACGAATAATATTGGTAAATAAAAAATTACATTTTAGAAACTACTTATTATGACAAATATAATAATATCACGTACCACAATGTTATTGTTTACATGTCTATTCAATATATGCAGTAAAAAAAAATCTTAGTTTAATTCAAATTTTAATTTTGTGCTATTTAATCTGTGACGGAAAGAGTATCAGATTGATTCGGATTATAGGCTTTGATCGCCAAACTGACATTAATATCGCCCATATGCCACAATATGCAATAGGCATATGGTTACCGACGTCATATTCTTTTCAACAGGACCATTCTTTAATTACAAGGGTGTGATTAGTTTAGCGCAATGGCACTGAAAAAAAAGATACCGGCATCCGGATTCCCGGCCGCCTACTAAAAACGGTGACATGTTCAAAATATCTGTAACAACCCTTTATTTTACTTGGTCATATGGTCTAATCTCCATCACAAGAATTGTCGGTTTAATAGATACAGTTCTAAGTGGGATTATTAGGCTAATACTAAAATCGTTTATTAATATAATAATAATTACATGAAAGACTTTGTTTTTTTTGTTTAATCGCTTTTCAGTTCAATTTAGTTTGGTTATTATTTATAATAAATTACTCCCTCTGTCCCATTTCAAGGTGCGGTTTAAGTATTCATTTAGTCAATGCTTCCAAAATTTGACCCTAAAATTGAATTGGTATATAAGTATAAATACTATTGTCTAATACATTCATTATAACATATATTTTCAAAATATCAAATTTTCACAAGTTTTAAATATTTTAATGAAAGATATTCACGATCAAACATTTTTCAAATCAAAGGTAGAGTTTAAAATGAGACGGAGGGAGTGTATAATACTACTTAATTTAATTCATCGCACTCCCCCATATGCCTGCGAACCTCATTGCCGCCACCAGCCCACCACCACCACTCCACAGTTCACCCAACCGATTAGGAAAGGTACAATGTTCTTCTTCTACAATCCAGTTTGTTACAAAGACTTCGGTGAGACGGTCTCACCTAATATTATGGTGAGACAGAGGGTTTAAATACAATTGTCTGAAGTTGGGAGATAACATGGGGTATTTTTTGTAATTTTTAAAACTTCATTTTGTTCTTTGTCTCACCATAAGTTACGGTGAGACGGTCTCATATGAGTCTTTCTCTCTATAGTAATATTTTCAACTGAGCTTATGGACATTGTCGTGCTCGACATGCTAACTAATTATCTCCACCGGACCATAAAAACTTTTACTACAATTTTTTGAGCCAAAATCTCAACTTATCGTTAATACGAGGACAATTATCGAACAATTTACTGTTAATATCAGATATTAAAACGAACAAATACACAAACCATCAATTTGAATCTCAAATAAGACATTTCACTTTCACACGTAAAGAGAGAGTGATACAAGACAAATTATAATGGACAATAATGATCCTCACTGTGGCAACGCAGCCACCTTAAAATGTTGGAAACACACATGGAGTACCAAATCCAGTTAGATGGTGACCAAAGGGTAATTGCCTTGGCTCTCGAGGGAAAAACTATTCTACTAAAACATCAAAACTGATGTATCTCTCCACAATTCATTACAACTGAAGTATAAGGCTAAAGAATGTTCAAAATATTGCTAAATTTCTGTTTAGTAGCAGCAATTGCTTCGGGAGACCAGTTCCAGACTTTCACTTGACCAGTGTCGTCGCCAGTAAAGAACAATCCACCAGGTCCGACTTGAATGGATCGCACTTCCTGTTCGGAGTAGATCATTCCTCTCTCAGTAAAACTGTACAAAAAATGAGAAACATTCCAATAAGAGAAGTGAAACCAGAAGAGCTTGCACAAGTCAAATACAAAAAGAAACACAGGTGGAAGTTAAATTCACGATGGCAAATCATGGACTCGAACAGTGTTGTCATTGGCAGAGCAGAGCAAAGCAAAGCAGGCTTTATATACGACGCTTTATATTAGCTTATTGGGTGGAAGCAAAACAGGCTTCATGTTCCCTTAGCCGTTGTAATTTTAAATTACAACGCTTCATATACGCATCCAAAAATAAGTTAGTTAACTATGAACAACAAGAATAAATTAACAGCTATTGAAGATGAGATAGATAAGCTGATGTCACTGTTAAATTTGCTACAAGAATAAACCATTTTTGCAATAATCAAAATAACTGTGAGAAATACAGAGAATTGGGTAGTGGAAAAAAAAACTTAGTTCATATGACTTTTCAAAGAAAGGCCACTGAGAAAGCAAGTACCAAACTGAGGTAACCATGTATATGGTAACAGTCAAGTAACAAGTATAATATACAAAAACGGCGCAAAAGCAAAACAAGAAATCTGCACTTTGGAATCGACTCCTCAATTTCAGATTCTATATCTATCAATGTGTGTTGCATTCTTTATTTTTTTTTCTCCCAACTTTATTCTAGTCTGTATAAAGCTAGAGGAAGAGTCTATCATGCCTCTTGACAATATAGCAGATCGGTAAGTTATATTTACAACTTAATACAGCCTCTAATCCCCATCAATTCCTCTACTTTAGGTGTAGCAATTGTTCACTCTGCTTGATTAATGACTATTACACGAACTCCCAGCCTTTTGTTCTTGAGGACCATATAGCGAACCACAAAGGAAGACAAGTAAACCAACATCAGAAACATAGGACAGACAAGCAACAAGTAAGACTTACAACTCCTATAACATGGAAACCCCTAAGTTAACACAACTAAAGGAAACACATACAGCAGTAATAGCAAAAATCCAACACCTCAAGGTCCTAAAGATAAAAAAAATTTAACCACCATAAACAATCCTGAATTTGCAAACAAATACAAACAATCCCAAATCTGCCAACAAATCTGACATAAAGAACTTAAATTGATCTCTGCACATGATCAGAGCGGGGGAACTGCAATGCATATTATCAAATTCAGCACTTATGATAAGCAAAGTTACCGAAAATTTCTATCGGCAACTGTAATACCAGTGCAGGTAACCCGAAAACTTAAGTAGAGACTTCTACTCCTTTCCCAATACATCAGTTCGCACTTGATGTTAAATGATAAAGAACAAAAAGATAGGTCACCATTATAATTAAATATAAACAGGGAAAAACGAGGAATAATAAGATATAGCCAAAAGTCAGTTGAAGTACATCATGAATATCTGGGAGAACACACACAAAAAATGTTACTCCTTTTAAAGCATCCTTCCAAGAATTATCCGATAGAAGGTTTCCTGTTTCAGCCTGAGTGCAAATACATTCATCTCCAATTCAAAAGATGGAACAACAACACAAGCAACAAGAGGAAAATAGTACACCTTGATGCCAGATTACACTGTTAGCCCAGGGTTCTTGTATGGTAGGTAGACCTTCCAGTTCTACAGGAAGACGAGTACAAGTTAGTCACAAATAAATTGTTATACTGATGATAAACTGACATTCACAGCGTGCCTAATGTACAGGTGCAACACAACAAGTTCGTAAAGGTCAACAAAGTTCTGCACATCAAGTCTTAGTAGCTTGCTGTTCAAAAGCACCCTTGTATAATGAATTCTTCTGACCACTCCCATGAGTTCTTCAGTGAGCCATTTACCCTCTAGAACGTAGCACAATCATACGTGTGAAAAATTCCTACCTTGACATGTAGAAAGTAGCTCCATCAGATGACTCCAGTCCCTCAAAGCTTCTTCAGTGACAGTCCCTCGAGTGATAAGGAGAAAATGATGGTGTAATAAGCGCCTCCTTCAATAGCACATTCGCCATGAACCCAATTGCCATAGGCAACGTCTTCAAATTCAGATCCTCCTGCCGATACAGAGCTTCGAGGGTTACCTTGATGGCCCTCTCAATAGGTCCAACGAACAAGCACAAAGGCCTATCAGCTGCGGAGGAAGGCGGAGGCGGGAATCCACGGATCTCCGGGAAGAGTACCAGATTGAAAAGATATGCCGAACTGCTTTATGTTCCCGTCAGAAAACGGCGTCGTTTCGGTTAGTAATGGAAGACAAAATTACATAAGTAACCTCGTTTGATATTATATGATGCTTTGCGATTAATAACACATAAATTTAATAAAATATTGCAAAAGTTAAAATTACATTTATGACACACACAAAATCAAAGGATTAACACTAATAGAAAAATGGACAAAACTCACCCTTTCTGTTTACGGACGGTTGGGCTGGACACATCTAGTTTGTCTCTCTTTTAAAATCACACTAAGTACGTTTAATTACCAATAAAAGTGATCTTATAGAAATCTGCATCTCTATTTTTCTTCAAGTGAACCGAACAAAAAACACCAATTATGATCGTATTATTTCTGATCCAACTCGCATGAATTGTAATAAAAAGATTTTTGGCTTTTGAGGTCACTTGATCGCTGGTGATAACCGTCACCTTTGAAAAGTTTGCGACGGCAGCATTTTCTAAGCATCGGAGGATTTTCTAGTCAATCCCTCATTTCATTTTTTCTGGTTCAAGTTTTTCTAAATGACAAAAATAATATGAATCAAGAAAAACAGCTATGCCTTTGAAGTATAGATTGATAAATGCATCAAACAATTAAGCAGTGCTTCAAGTTCAAAGCCCCTATTAATTCGTGGTTTCGGCTATTTCTTTTCAATACTATCAACAATCTGTTTCCTCTAGCTATACAAGAACAATTTTAGTAACTTCATTGTGAGTAAAGCCTGTACAATAACAATCTCACCCGTGTCTAATTCGTGGCAAACTGCTCATCCATTTGCGCTGAGAAATCTGGCTCGTCGGGCTTCAGCAATTTAGGCAATTGCACCTCCTTCAATCGCTGCACTCCTCTTCTTGTGTTGGCAGCGAACCTTGAAGCGAGTATGGTGACGCCAATGTTTTTGGCCGAGGGACTTGACTGTCCGCCATCCGCTGAATGCTCATGCTCAGCTAAGGAAAACGCCATCTTCCGTTTCTTGTTTCTGCGCCAAGTGTTCTGTATGATACAGGCTGCCCATGTCCTCCACTGGTGAGAGTAGTGTCTGAATGTGTGTTGCAGCTTCTTACTGTGAAGGCGTCTGAACTGATTCGCGACAAACTTGAGATCCTCAGCTCCCAATGCAAATGCCTCTACCTCGGTCAGGGCTTTCACAGTTCTCGTAGAAGATGGTAAGTTTGCGTATGTTGGCAGCAATGCCCAAGTAAGCAGCTCTTCGCCACAGAAGTCGCCTTGCTTCAGAGTAATCGAGTTGAAGAAACCTGCACGACCCCCATCCGTGGTTGAGCTCTCCAACGTCCCTCTGATAATGAATAGCATCTCCGTGACAGGATCACCCTCGCGCACAATGTACGTGCCTTGGGTACTCAATGACGATACTAGACGCTCACATATGGCATCCAGCAGCTGACCATCCATCTGTGAGAAGAATGGTACCTGCAATATTCCAACTTCTTAGTAAACAGACCAAACTTGAGATGATTCGGAATGGGTAAATAATCATCCTAATGTAGGTAGGAAAATCCCTCATTAGACACAAAAAAAATGAAGCATCCAACAAGACAACTCATGTGCATCTTGCTTTGTTTTTCTTCAGTGAAAGCTAGAGCAAATTATAAAAAGCTTATTCTTGGAGCCAGTATATTATAGGACAAGAAAGAGCGCACGTGGAGAAATGATTCTCATCATACTGACTTCAGTCTAATTGGCGGAAATCCTACGCCGACTACCAGCAGGACATCAAGAACAGCAAGAATAATTTCTTGTTACGAAGAAAACAGAACATCAACATCTTCAACTTTAAGCAGAAAATTCAAGCCATAAGTTATTATATGCGCGCTAGATGGATAACACAACTGGAGAATGTAGTATTATGCAAAAATCAGCATCTGGGCAAATTTCTGTTTTTTGAAATAAAGATAAACGAAAAAAGTATCTTACTCGCCGCACAAGGTCCAAACATAGGTGGCGTTGTATATCTCTACGCAGATCTGTGGGTAAGGAACGCAGTACAGATTCTTCATTAACTCCCCTTGTTGCGAGCCACTTGTATTGATCAAATCTCCTGACACGTTCCTGTAAATCTTGAGGAAGTTTTCGATGATTCATCCACTCCTCAGTGTCTCGCCTCTTGAGCCTCCATTCCTCAAGCCTCACAGTCATAGATTGCAGGTAGGTCTTCATCGACAAGACAGAAAGCAAGTTAGGATTCTTTGTACTTAAGACAGTTGGAAGAGATTCTAGTCAAAATGCATATCCTTTTTTCGATATATTTTCTGTAGAATTAAATAGCCAAATTACTTGTTTCGACGTTCCATGTAATGGTTGAACTATACCTGCATGTTTCCAATCAAGTGTGCGAACAGAACAAGACCGAAGCATGCAATGATTATGGCAAATCCAGTCTCCCCTATATATGTACTCGTTGAGAGTGTCTGGCCATAAGAACTGCAAGAGGATCAATCAAGATTATAGCAAACCATCTCCAGGAAACAAGAGCAAACCAGGAAAATCAAAGGCATAAATACAGTAGAGGTATCTTTTTCCTTTCATCAAGTCCTAGTGCAATGGCCGGAATTCTTTCATAATGATCACTATCAGAAAGTATACAGATCTAAGGCCACAAGATATCATATACAAACTTCATACTTCCTGCAGATTTTCCTACAAACATTACAATTGAGTAACTCTATTTGACGTGAAATAACGATATAAACATCAAATGACACACTGTAATTTCACTAATTAGTCAATCACAACTAGTGCATGTTGAGCGAAAAATCTCAGAATCACGAATGGAGTTCTTGAAAGGCATACCTTAAGTTTTGCAGACCCCACCACAAGCAATAGAAGTACTTATCAACAAAGTTTGCAGAGAGGACGTTCTTAGTTACTGCATCTCCAAATATCCCAAAATTGAAAAAAGATGTATCCTCAGGATTGCAGTTGCTAAAAACAGCAGTCTTATTGACCCATGTTATCCTCTCGGCGGTACCCAGGGTACCACAATCAAGAAAAGTAAGCGAGCATCCGGTGGAGCCACGTTCCTCTTTGCAGGCAGCTTTCAGACAAGTAGCATCGCGCTCGAATGATAACAAGTACCACGAAGCTCCCAAGATCTTCATCAAGAACCAGACAGTGTCAGTAAATAAACCAGCATTTTAATATATTTCCATACCATATGAGCACAGAAAGCAGTCAATCGTAAGCAGCTTACATGGCTGGCTAACATATAGAGGAGCAGATTGTATGCAGCACCAGCCCAGGCTGTCTTCGTAACAACTCCGGTTGTTTTAATGATCCGAGAACTTAATGGAAAAATTAGAAATAATCTGAAAATGTACTGGAGAAACAGTATGAGGACAAGGGCATTGTTGGTATGATCAGCGTGCGTGCTTCTAATGGAAGGTAGAATAAACCATATGATTATCTGTCAAAATAAACATGATTAATAATCAATTCATCCAGCCATTCACTTACAATGCATTTGAGAACAAAATAAATAGCCTGGCCAAAACAGTAGGTACTAAATAATTCCTAATGACACACTAATGACATTTCACCATTAAGACTAGACAATAATTTATGGCTTTTCTTTTCCACCGGACTGAACAAAACCAGACTTCTTATAACTTATTACTAATAGTAGCTAAACTGAACCGGAATTAAGTCCAGTTAACATATCAATCCTAGACAGCATTATAGTCTCAAAAGTGTCACTGAGTTCAGTCTAGAAAGAAAGCAAAGTCTAAACATGATAAATGGTACCTAAGGGACAATGCAGCAGTGACACCAACAAAGAAATCAGATTTCAAATACAAAACATAGCCTAAACAGTAAGCACAAATTAAATCCTCGATACGTGCAGTCATCATTTCATTATCAAGGCTCTACTCTTTTCAATGGTACTGAACTAAACGGACTTCTTATAACTTATTACTAATAAAAGCTGAACTGAACCAGAATTAAGTCCAATTAACATGTCAATCCTAGACAGCATCACAGTCTCAAAAGATCTAATGAAAGGAAGTAGAGTCAAAAACAAGACAAATGGTACCTGAGGGAGGGGCAGTGCAGCAATGACATCAACCCAGAAATCAGAGTTCAAATATCTCTGAGAAATCAAGTCGAGATCCATCACAAGTTCCCCTCTACCCAAAATCCTGGAGCTTGGGGAAACATAAGCAGTTCTAAACTTTATAACCACGTTTAACACATAAAACAAATCAGCCAGTGTCCTAAACCATGTAATGGTGATCCGAAGGTTGGAGTCCATGGTCATGCACGAGGATGATGCGGAGCTGCCATCATTTACAACAGAGGGAAGGTAAAAGAATAGGGGGTCCAAAAACAGAGCAACCAAACAAGAAAACAAGAAAATCCTGTTCCACTGGAGCGACCCGTCGCTTCCAGGATCAATAACCCATTGGATACTGGGCTCAATTTTTCCCTCTGGAAAAACCTTATTGTTCCCGAACTTGGAGGGCCTGGTCCTCTCGCCTTTTACATCCGCATTAGGCTGCACCTCGCTGTAAAACCTGTCATAATACGCAGAACCCATTAATCAAACATTCTTAACTTCTCCGAATCATCCTCTACTGCATTTAGCCGCAAGAACACAGTACCTAACTTTCCCCTCCTTTTTGAACTCCATTGTCTCAAGATTCAATGCAGTTTCTCAACGCAAAAAGGAAAAGAGAAAATGGGTTTCAATTAGCTGGAAAATCCTACTGCTCCTCCATTAGCGCCTGGATTTGCCTCCTCAGCATGTGGTTTGACTTTCCAGTAAAACAAAATATATATATATATATTCACACAATCAGTTGAAAGAAACTAGGGAAAGAGTATAAAGGGAATAAACACATTAGATATTTCAATGAAATATTAGTGCTATTTAAGGTACTGTAGTTCTTTAATTAAGGTGAATTTTTACTAAACATTTATACACTATAGAAATAATTGATTTCACGTTTTGTAAATATTAGAGAATTCTATTTGTGGAGACTTAGGTACCTAAATAAAAACTAAATCAACGGTCGCCGGAATGCCAAATGATACTAAAAACCACCAGCATGTAAGCGAACAGTTGAGAACCAGCGATTCCAGAACAAGGAGAAAGGAAGGCAGAGTGATAAATGCAGGAATTGAGCGGCATTAGCACGAAACGTAGTTAGCCGAAACCATACCTCGGGAATTCAGAAATAGGGAAAGAAAAAGCACTAAGCAGCCATCGACATGCCCTCACTCACTTCCACCGACTTGCGGTTGGCCCTGCGGCGACCCATGGAGCTTGCATTCGATTGCGTTTTCAATTGACATTACAAAAGACGATGTCGGAATATTGACATTGTGTTTTTTTTTTGGTTTTGGAAAGATTTACAGTGGTTCTCCGCTTAATTCATGTGTGAAGAGAATCGGTGATATTAAACCTTATTCAAATCATCTTTGAATATTTAAATTAGAATTATTAGTGGAGTAAGGCGTGATATTATTAATTAAAATATTGATATTAAGTATTATGTAAAATTTTAAATTAGTAACCTAAAAAAATATATGAGTTATGAAATAAAATAATTAATTTAGTTAGAAATCAATAAATATTGAATACAATAAAAATCAATTATTTTTATAATATTTCATTAGAATTATTTAAAAGTAATTATTTATATGTTGAGATTCATTGTAAACTGTTATCATAATTATAAGTAGTTCATTCAATATATAAAAGTAAATATCAAATGAGTCTCACTAATTATAAAATGTCATCATATAATAGTTAGTCGGTATAAAATAAAATGTTGTCATAACATATTTCTATCAAAAGTACTCTAGCATTGTATGAAAAAATTAAAAATTAAATTGTTATTTTCGGATTATGTGTTTCTTCAGTGATATACTTATATAGATGTAGTACAATGTGATATTTATGATTTTTAATATATTTTTAGAAGTTATATATTTTAACAAGTTATGATTGATTATATATAGTAAAGAATTAAAATCAATAATGTAATATAATATTAATATGTTATTTTTAGAGTTTATATTCTTCAATATCCCCGGAAAGCAAACAATTTAATGGTGTTTGGATAACAGGGGGCGCATATTCATATTTATTTAACTATTGACGGGAGAACCAAATTTGGTTGTAAGCACTCCATGGCCGGTGGTCAGGCAAGGTGATAATCACTTGATGAGAGTGGATCACACTGATATTGTCTTTGCATGGTAAGTTTTGTTTGATAGTTCATCATTATAGGAAAAACTCTCTTTTTGCAAATCTCATCGTCAACTCCTGCAAATGCTTTGAGATGACAAAATCCTCCATCCGATGGCTGAGTTGTGACGGTCCTGGATTGGTGACCGGAGTCTAGTTCAAAAAATAAACCTAAGATGAATCGGACTGGGGAAATCCCGCTGCCGAGATTTTTTCCACAATGAGAGCCTCATACAACCACCGTAAAAAACTACTCCCTCTGTACCAATTCAAACTGCACACCTTTTGGTCAGTTTTCCCATAGCATGTTTGACCAACGATAACTTTATTTATGTATAATAATGGTGTATTAAAATTTGATGTTTAGAAAATACAT
>JAULKM010076764.1:0-11736 GCA_032355605.1 Rubia tinctorum
ATATCAAATTTTTATGCAAAATTGTTGTGTGTAGCTAGAGATATTGTTGGTCAAATATGATTATTGAAGACAGTGAAAAAGTTAATGTGTCATTTTTTTCTGGGACGGAGGGAGTATGATTTTAAGAAAAGATTGAGAAAATGTGAGTAAGGGAGTTTTTTTCCGTAGCTCCAGGCCTTCACCAGTTCTGAGCGCCAAAATTTCTAATGTCGAAAGCTTTGGGCTCAGTCCGACAATGGTTGGCCAATGAATATTGAAACCCAAATAGGCTCAGTTCTGCATAGTAAGTGGATCCAAGGTTTCCACCAGATCTCTTCCAAGTTCCAAGTGGTATGGCCTATTTCAGTTGAATTGAAACGGAGATGATATGTGATGGTATGAGATAACCGGAGATGGTATGGGTTGCTTGGAGATTGTATGAGATGATATGATATAAGATAATTTGATATGGTTGGAAATGATATGAAATTCTTGGAGATGATATAAGATTATTGGAGATAATATGAGATCGTATGAAATTATGGAGATTATTGGAGATGGCTGGTCTGAACTTAAATAACTAAAGTAAATTGAACTAAACAAAGCATAATTTAAATAAATATAATAAAAAGAACTAAACTGAACTGAATTTAAATAAATATAATAAACCGAATTGATCTGAGCTGAATTTAAATAAATATAATAAACTGAAATGAATCTAAATAAATATAATGAACTGAACTAAATTTAAATAAATATAATAAACCAAACCGAACTGAATTCAAATGAATGTAATAAACCGAAGTGAACTGAATTTAAATAAATATAATAAATTAAACTAAACTGAATTTAAAAAAATAGAAAAAGTAAAAAATCTATGATTAAAAAATACTTTCAAAATTTCAAATTTTAGTATGTAATTTAACAAATGCAATGTATAAGGTAAAAAAATAAGTGGCATGTTCATATACTTATGGACATGCTACCTGTTAGGAGACCTTCTCTAAAAAAAATATAATAAACCGAATTGAAATGAACTGAATTAAAATAAATATAGTAAACCAAACGAAATTGAATTAAAATAAATATAGTAAACTGAACTGAATTGAATTTAAATAAATATAATAAACTGAACTAAAATGAATTTAAATAAATATAATGAATTAAACTGAATTGAACTGGATTTAGATAAATATAGTAATCGAATTGAATTCAATTGAACTGAACTGAATTCAACTCTTTGTCAAAAAATAAAATTTACTGATATTTAAATAATTTAAAATTCTAAATTCATCTAAATTTAAATTTACTAAATTTAATTGTATGAAAATTAAATATAGTGATAAAATAGTAATAATAGTCCTTGAACGAAACTTATCTGAAACTGAACTAAATTGAATTGAACTTTGTTTAAATATTTTAAAATGCTAAATTCAAATATATTTAAATATATTATACTAAATTTAATTTTTCTAAAATCAAATATAGTTAAAATTTTCTAAAATCAAATATAGGACTAACCAAACGAAAGAGCCACGATTTAACTATTTTGTAAGTTGAATGGCCAAAAGTATTCAAAAAAAATAAAGGGCCAAAGATAGACAATGGTTATATATAGTTGATCACATAAGTCATTTGCTCTAAAAACAACCCTCATTTTTTTGATGAAAATACCAATATAACCCTCAAATCCCATTTTCGGTAATGACCTTGATGCGGACGACGTTGACCGAACTTAACAAGAAGAAAATGCCCATCGATCAAAACCTGAAATTTTGAGAAAAATTTTGTCCTCCCTCTCCACCCAGCTCACCACCCTCCCACCCCCAGCCCCGCCACCATCCTTCCACCCAATCCAGTCACCCCCCAACCTATCCCTCTAGTTACCGCCACCACACATCTCCCAACCCGATTTCCCTCGACCATCGCCGATAAAGCCCCACCCATTGGAGCACCAGAGCTCGTAAAAAATGCAACACCAGAGCCTGACACATCCCACCCATTTCCAGGGAGGTCCTCGTCGTTGGCGGTGAGGAAAAATTCAACGACGTGAATGCGAGGCTCTGACAGTTAGAGCCTCTTCTTCTCCACCACGAATGTAAGGTTGCGTACGGCCGCGGTGCTGCCTCCTCCTCCGCGTTGGATAGTGAAGAGGAAGCTTTGTCGCGATGGATTTGGAAGAAGAAGGTGAGGGTGACAGTTAGGGTTGAAGAAGAAGGTGAGGGTGGTGGTTATGGTTGAAGAAGGTGAAGAAGAAAGGTGAGGGTGGTGGTTATGGTTGAAGAAGGTGAAGAAGAAAGGTGAGGGTGGCGGTTAGGGTTTAGGAGAATAAGAAGTAGGAGTATAACCGTCATTACCCCTTCTTTGTGTTTCTTTTTTTATTCCAAGGGACAAAGAGTCATTTCTTTGAATTGCGGCACAAAAAATTGCCTTGGATAGTTATCATAGTTTGGCACTTTCATAAATTGTCTGGGGTTGTTTTGACATTTAAAATAATCAGAGAACTATACTAGCATTTTCAAAAATCATAGGATTGTACCAGCATTTTCTATGCAAAATTTCCATTTTCAAATGGAGCATGGTCGAAAGGTGAGACATACAGGATTGAAGATGGTGCATGAGAGTTACGGTTTGATAGTAGGAGGAGAAACAAAAATGACCCAGTGACACTCAAGTTTTTCCTTGTTTTTTTTTCAAATAATATATTACTTCCTCCATCCCAACAAAATGATATAATTAACTTTTCAGAGTTAAATTAACCCAAATTTAATCACTTTATTCAATTATTATATACATGAAAACATCCGTGCTTTGCATGTACGAAATTTTGAATATTATTATATATATAATAAAATTTAATTAGTTGATAAAATAATTTTTAAAAAATCTTTTTTAGCAAAATAACATTATTGTTATCAACATTTCATGCATTTAGATTCAATAGAACATGAAAAATGATCAAAATTTTGAAAATATTGCATGGTTTATGATAAACATATTTTTTTATTATCACCGAATATTTTATGAAATTTATAAAATATTTAAATTTGATGGTATTTTTTCTAATTATGCTTTTGTGCGATTGAATTATAGATGTCCATTTTCTTCTTCTTTCAATAATTTTTTTAAAAAATATTTAGATTAATTGATAATATTGTGTTGTTTTCACAACCATGGTCAATGATTCATTTCCAATCAAAAAAATCATTCTAGCTAAGGTCATTTTTATTTTAAAAATTGTTAGGGAAGACCTAGGGAAAAAACGACCGTGGTCAACAAATAATATACCCTGTACAACATTTTTAGACAAAACCTACAGTAATAGATTGGACATTTTCGGCAACACCAGTGGCAAAATCAGGTTCAAATATATAGGTGGGCTCATTTATAATGATAAAAAAAATTATGTACGCTAGATATAAATTTTTTAAGTTAGGAGTATTGTCACCAGTTCATGATTAATTGATTGAAATAGAAAAAAAAAATAAAATATGAAGTTTTAAATTTTATTTTTTTATTCAAAACAAATCTAAAATCATCTTAGAAAAATGAATAAAAATTATACAGTTTTAAAATGCCAATATTTAAATTAAAATTTATGATAATCTAAATTTAATATTTAAATTAAAATATAATACTATAACATATCTTAATGAATTAAATTTTAGTGGTGAAAATGTATATTTTTTTATATTTTAATACAATCACTAATCGATATATACTAAAAGAAGTCATTTCTACCACAACAAAAAAACCATTTCTAAAGATTAATTAACAAAAAGTAAATAAATTCATAGTATAAAAAATTGTAAATAAAACTTACAGAGTTTTAATTAAACAATTGAAAGAATTTACAAATAAAATTATTCAATAATATATTTAATATTTATATATCAAATTTTATACTGATTATTTTTTCAAAATTAATATTTACTAAAAAAATTATATAAATAAAAAAATTACTCCATTTATATTCTATATATTTAACACAGTAATTTTAGATATTTTTGTAGGCAAATAAATTGCGTGGAAATAGTTGATTGCATAGACTTAAGAAAGGAATAAGTCGATGAAAATAATTCACTTGTTATTATTAAATGAAGTTTGATAGTATTAAAAAGATAAACAAAAAAAGGAAAGTGTATAAAATTTTAAAATAAATATTATAAAGTATTATGAAAGAATTTTCATAACAAATGGAGATTGAAAATACAAAACAATCCAATTGACAAGAATGTGCATCCTAATAATGGCATATTATTAATTAATCATCAATTAAAAACTATTGAAGTATGGGAAGAGCATTTAAAATCTTGGGGAAGACGTTTGCATTAAATTGAGGATTAATTTTAAAGAATAATATATTTTCAATTAATTATTTAAAGGTGATGTGGAATTTTTTGTGAGTGGCGCGTGGAAACAATGGCCTCTTTAATATATACTATAGATAAGATTATTATGTAGAGAAAAGTACTTTGATAACCTTACCTACTTCACATAAGTGTCAGTATAACTTTTTGAAAATTGAAAGTGCAAATATAACTTTCGATAGTAAATTTAAGTGCAAATATATGCATTCCGGTAATGTTTAGCCAGAATTATGTGTAAAGACACTTTAGCTCCTATGAAAAAAACTGAAAATAATTTAAAATTACAATTATACCCCCTTCTTTGCTTCTTCTTCAGTTTGGGGCTTCTGTTTTGTCTTCTTCTTTGATTTGATGAGCTTTCTTTGATTTGTTGCTTCTTCGATTCAAAGATGAAATCAATCAGGGTGGCATCGGGCGGGGTGGGTGAGGGTTTTGTGGTGGCGCGAGAACTGGGTGGCGGGGTGTCGCGATCGTGGCGGGATTTCACGATCGTGGCGGAGCTGAGAGTGGTGGGTGGTGGTGTGGCGATTTGAAGCAGTTTTTGTGGGATTCGAAGCAACTCTCACCACACTAAGAACACACACCCACTATCCATAACTCTCATGTGGCATGCAATTTCTGTAGGATTTGAAGCAGCGAAGAAGAAATCCGGTGTCGATGTTGTCAAGGGGGCGTTGCCGGTGTGCAATGCCGTCACCGGAGACTATAATTTTTCACAACGAGCAGGTGGCACCACCATTTGTGGTTGTGAGCAGGTGGCCCTTCAGTGTTTTTTTATGTTGTGATCAGGAGTGGCAGAGTGGCACCAGAGGACTAGTGGAGTGGCCGCAGAAGAGGTAAGGTGCAGCGATGGAAGAGGTAAGGTACAACAACGGTGGTTGTGGCAGAGCGGCGCGGGAGGTGGCAGAACTAGCGGCGCTGATTGTGGCAGAACTGGGGGCAGAATAGTCTTTTAAAAATTTAAATTTGACCTAAGGGCATTTTGGTTGGTCAATGCCTGAAGGCAGAATAGTCTATGCTGGAATATACTCCGTAGGGTTATATTAGCACTTATATGAATTAGGTAGGGTTTTATTGGTATATATCCCTATTATGTTTCATGTAAGATACTTTTGAACTCATTATAACATCTATTTCTATTTAGGGATATATACCAATATAACCCTACCTACTTGACTAAATACTAATATAACCCTCAGATAATTTTTAACACAAAAATAATCCTTACTAGTTAATGTAAGTGCCAATATAACCCTCATACCCCATTTCCAGCACTACCGCCGTAACAGGTTGGGTTATATCAGCACATTATGAAAACTAATAGGGTTATATCAACACATTCCTAAAACTTATAGGGTTATATTAGCAAAATTCTATTAAGTTTTGGCACTTACATTGATTATCTAGGGTTATATTGACATTTTCGAACACTGGAAGGTTATATTGGTACTTATGTCAAGTAGGTATGGTTATAAAAGCACTTTTCTCTTCTATATATTGTTTTGGGAAAAGTGCAAAAATAACCCTATAAGATTGAGAAATTGCAGGAATGGCCTTGTAAAATATAAAAGTGCCGAAGTAACCCAATAAGAATGTCAAAATGTTCAATTTTAACCTTGTGGCTGATTTCTGGCGTTGACCGATGTAAATCTGCCGTTGACTAATAATGAAAAGATAGAAATGCCCCATGGACTTAAAACTACAATTGTAATGACAATTTTACTCTCCTAGAATTCTTCTTCTTCTTCTATTTCATCTTCTCCAAACACAACATGGCCACCACCTACCACTAGCGCTGCCATCGTGCCGCCGCTGTTCCACCACCGTGACGCTGCCACCCAGAACCACTGGAGTTTGCGCAGAACTACTGGCGTCCACCCTCAGTCCACCTTCATCCATCCCCGTCCACCACCCGTCCACCCCCACCCACCCGCATCCCCCAAGCTCCCCCGGACCTCCGCTCACCACCTATCGCTGATCCATCGTCACGTCGCTGCCACCGCACCGTCATCTGCACCCACCACCACCTCTACCAATTATAACCACCAGCCCCGCCACCCACCTTCTCTGCCCAGAACCTCAGTAGCATCGCCTCTCCCCCGCCACCACCTCGCCTCCCCGCTCAACCTCACCCCCTTCCTCCAACGCTCCATCGCTACTACTGTTGCCGCCAAAAAATACCTCAGCGCCACTGAAATCCCTTCTCCCCGCCGCTCAAATCCCTCACCCTAGTCGTTGTTCTACTGGAAAACATCCAGCTGCAGCTCAACCCTAAAGAAGGCGGACGGACCAGAAGAGAAAAGGGCATCGGCGCCGTTGAGGAGAAGGCCAGTGACGGTTTGAATGTGGGTGGGGTTATTGAAAATGGGAAAATTTGGGCTACGGTGGCTTCGGGTTGAGACGGCGGAGAGGAGATGATTAGCAGTGGTGTTAGGCGGAGTAAAGGTGAGGAAGAAATGGGTTGAGACAGTGGCTTCGGGCAGGGAGGAAAAAAGTGCACAAGAATTAACGACTGTTGTTTCTTGGGGGTGAGGAGGTCTTTTCATATTTTTTTTGTTTTTAAATTTTTTAACCCCAGGGTATTATGGTATTTTCACCAATTTCAGACCAATTTGGTTGTTGACATTTTGGTCAACAAATTCCAGGGTAATTTTTGCACTTTCAGATTTTACAAGGTCATTTTTGCACTTTCGATCAAAACATAAGGTTAAAACGTACTTTTCTCTATTATTTTTTCATAAAATTTTACGGTAAAGTTTTGGGAAAGATCCCCATTTCCATACACATATGGAAAGAGAGGGTTAAAATAGAATTATATAAAGGTAAAAGGTTTTAGTTGTAATATTAAAATTTTACTCTGCAACGTGTAATAGTTATAAATTTATGACCCGATTAATGTAACCAAATTTTTTTATCTTGATTTATTATAATTTACAGTTTAAACCTTGGTATTTTCATAATTTATAAAAGATCATTTTTTATGCAGGGTGAAATATGGCAAAAATTGAAGAAGCGATGGATCGCCGTAAAAGTTCGATACAATTTTCGGCATAACTTTTGCGTTCGGAGTCAAAATCAGGCGAGGTCAGATGCGTTGGAACCGTCTCGACAAGACGATCATATACCTATCCTTGGAAACGCCATTTGAGGTCGTTTTAGGCCTCAAAACTGCAATTTACTGTTTTGAGTATTTTCCAATTTTCTTTTAATTTCGGAAATAATTCCGAATTTCCTTTTATTTTTATTTTCGTAATTATTTCAGTATTTAAATACCTCTTGTACTTTTTGGATTTTTAATTTCATTCATAATAATATTTTGAGATTATTTTCTCTCTGGTGGATTCCGAAACCAAAACCTAGGATTTGTGCTTGCAGACCTTAATTGTTCTTCAAGATTCGTGTTTGCGTATCTCTTTGATTTTTTTACTTCATTAATTTTTCAAGAGATGAACTTTTTTACACACAAATAATAATATTAGTAGTTAAATATTATTACTGTTACAAAAATATAATTACGTCATTTTTCGTGGGATGGGAGTATGAAAATAAATTTAGTTATAAGGATGTGAAGTAGCTACATAATGCAAAATTGCAAACTATGCAAGTGACCTAGTCATTTTTCGTGGGACGGAGGGAGTATGAAAATCAATTTATTTATAATGTGAAGTAGTTACACAATGCAAATTATGCAAATGGCCCAATGGGTGAGGTGAAGTGAGATGAAACGTCTGGATGGGCGGAATGCATTTGGCCCAGATTTCAAAGGAATTTGCGTCCACCGGTATAAGGGCATGTACAATGGGGTCTCAAAGGAGACTCGATTACGAAATCAAAAAATTTCACAGTGGGGGTCTCAAAGGGATCCACATTGCTGCAGACCAAGGCCACGGTCCATGAATTGGAGACCGGCCTAAGCGCTGACATCTCTTACACAACACATGTCCCTAGCACAATTCACAAAGTTTTGGTCAAAATTGTGCTACTCCTTTTTTGTTTCCATTTGTTTCTTTTCTTTGTTCCAAATTTTGATTTCCAACGGCTCTTTAAAAATTCTGATCCAAATGTTTTACTATTTAAAAAAACTTAATTTCAAACTGAATCTTTTTAAAAACTTAATTTCAAAAAAAATCTGAAATCTTGTTTTTTCTATTTAAAATTTGGAAAAATGAAAAAAACTGATTTTTTTATTTTGTCGAAATCTAAATTTAATTTTGATTCGTTTCAAAATTTGAAATTACATTCTTTTAAAATAAACATATGGTCCTTTTTAATTCTGATTCATAAAATAATTTTGAAAAGTTAAAATTAATTTTAAATATTAACTTTTTTAGAAATTAAATTAAATTAAAAAATTGCAAATGTATTATTAAATTTCACATTTCAATTTATTTTGTTAGGTAAATTTATTTGAATGAAATATTAAAGGTACAAATAATATGAGTAGGATAGAGAGAATCAAGTAGGGTCCATGTAGTTGTCTTAAAGTGGTCTCAGCCACTGTGGAAAAAAAATGGAGTGATTTAGTTGTTGTCTCAATTGATGAGGTGGAAGAGGGAGGTTGATTATTTAATTAACTGAAACCACAGGAGGAGTCTCGAAGTGGTCTCTGCATTGTACATGGTCTAAGGGCCTGAAGCATCTTCGACTTATTATTGGCGCAGCCTGGCTGCTTTTATCACTCACCAATGACAATCAGCGCGTTCAGTCCCACTCACACAATCACCAAGTGGTGTTCAACATTGGGAGTTCACTCCCCCGTAAAAATGGTATAATTTCTATTTGTGAAAAGTGCATGTATAACGTTTATAATTTACATAAGTGTAAATGTATTCTTTCAATAACTGAAAATTTCAATATAACCCTAAATAATAAGTGTAAGTACAAATATACCCATTCTGGCATATTAATGGCGGAATTCAGTGAAAATACTATTTTACCATAGTAAAAAATTAAAAATAAAACAAAATATGAAAGGTCTATAATGCCCCTAAACCCTAATTTTATTACTTTTTTCCTTCTCTCTTTCCTACTCTCTTTCTCTTATCAGACCCCCGCCGCCTCCGGCAGATTGTAATGCGAATCTCTCCTCCCACCGCCTCCTTCCCTCCTCCCTATGATAGACTCCCCCACCATCCTCTGCGCTGAGCCCACCGTCGTGGTTGAGCCCTCCACCACAGCATTGTTGAGCCACCTCGTCACCGCGCGGATCCCTCCACCACCGTCTCGCTCCCTCATTGCTGAGCCAGCCAGGTCAACCAGCGGAGGTAAAAATTTGTGGGTCAGTGGGGGGAGGGTGGGTTAGCGCTCAATCACTGCGCAAAAAGAAAGAGAATATGTTGTTGTGGAACGGGTGGGGAAAATCTATGGAGCTTGCTTTGGAACGGGATATGGTCGGCGGCGGCGGAAGGTTTGAGGCAGCGGGAGGAGGCAGAAACTCTAGCGGTGAGGGAAATCTGTGGAGCTTGCTGTGGAACGGGTATGGTCAGCGGGGACGAAGGGGTAGGGCGGTAGGGGGAAGGCTGACGGCAGGAGGTTGTGATGTGATGGCAAGAGGTGGTGGGAGAAGCCCTAGCGGCGGAGGAGTTGGCAGCAAAGGTGGAGCAGCGGCGGTATCGGATGTGGTGGCAGAACAGCGGCTGGACAAAGAGCATTTTTGTCTTTCAATTTTTTGCATTTGGTCCAAAGGGCATTTTGGTCATTTTCGATCGAGAAATGGCCAAAAATGACCAGTCAATGCCGAAATATAGTATTTAGTGTTATATTTGTACTTTCGTTAAATAGTTAGGGTTGTTTTTGTATTTTAAATTGTGTTAGGGTTATATGTGCACTTACTGATATATATAGGGTTATATTTCTATATATCATTTTTTTGTTTGTCTCAAGTTGTTAAATTTCCACAATATTCTCTTTAATTTATACAAATTTCAGACGGTGCCCGTTGCTTTTCCAAAGTAGTCTATTTTTTCACAATTATTCTCTGTCACATTAGTTTACATAAAAGAGTGATTCAAAATCAATTACGCCAAGAATCTTACTCAAGAGGTATTTGGCAGATATAAAAGAGATAATAAAAAATGAGAAACTTGTCAAATATAATAAAATGTAAAGGTACATTAAAAATTCAATTGATTAAATATAAAAATTCAATTCAATTTATTTTTTGATGAAATTATAAAAATTGATTGATTAAATATGGAAGTAAAAGTTTTCATGAAAAATCTCACGTACAATGTTTTTGACTGTCCATGTCATTTCAATTACCTATGAAAACAATATATATATATATATATATAACTTTTGCATTTTGATAAATAATGGTGTCATTTGTGGTGATTTTGCAACCATGACATAGTAGTCCAGTCCGGCGATAATTATGGTGGTGGCCTGCTAGTACCAGTGGTGAACGGTCTGGTGAAAGTGGTGCAGCAACAGTGGAGGGCTGGTGTTGGTCGCTCGCATTAGGCACTAGGCGCCAGCATGTGCAATTAAACACCAACTCTTGAGAGCATCGATATGTTAATTTTGTATGCGTTGTTAATATAAGTTGGTCGGAGAGAGTACAAAGAATCTGTAATTGCTCCTAACAGAATCTAACGAGGAAAGAAACCATAAGAGGATGACGTTACAGTTTTTATTGAATTTCTAATCTGTAATATTACAGACGATCAGTGTGGTTGACATATAATTTGAATATCCTTACAACATATTGGTTATGGTTAGACGCTAGTTGGGTTGAATGTCAATTCCAGTTATTATAATCGCCGCTTGACGTTTTTCCAACATTTTGGAATGATTGATTTTTTTATAAAAGAATAAAAGGAAAGAAACCAGAAGGCAAATTGTGAAGCTCCCACCCTTTTCCTTTTTTTCAGTTTAGAAAAAGATACTATGCTCAGCTGCGTCGTAGGAAAAGTCCACACTACCCTTGAATTCATGTCAACGTGTCTGTGGATAGAGTTTTACTGGCCCAAATTCAATACTCCACCCATGATAAAGACCCTGAAAATATCTCCAGACCTTTTGTTTTGCCCAACTTCACTTATTTTCCATACGGCCCAGTCGCGCACAGTTAACCGACTCGCAGAAACAATGTCTACATAACCAAGCAAAAAAATGTAACCAAACCACCAATTCCTTGCATTGCATACTTATATTTAGTAGTAAAACGATTCCATCTTTTCAGGCAAAATCGAAACATTTATAAACTTAATGGTAGCGACAAGTACTGATATTTCCTCACCGAAGCTCCGTTGACCTGAATATTCAAACAGCCCGTCACGGCTAGCTGCGAATAATACCAAGAAGTCGGCGGGCAGTGGCGAATCCAGAAAATTTTCAATGGGGTAACCAAATACTAATACCCCTATTAAAAAATATATATTTAATA
>JAULKM010076775.1:0-11735 GCA_032355605.1 Rubia tinctorum
TATAAAATTTAAATATTATATTTTAAAAGTTAAAACAAGTAATAATATGTATTTGAATGTGAAAATATAAAAATATAAAAATAAAATTAATTTCTAAATTTAGTATGTGATTTAACAAATGCAATTTATAAGGTAAAAAAATAAGTGGACTGTTTATAAACTTATGGACAGACTGCTTGTTAGAAGACTTACTCGTTTGATAGAGCTTATAAACTAATCACTTGCTAGTGTTTGGTAATGTGTTAAAAAATAATTTATTTTAAAAGTAAAAAGTATTTTTTTTGGAAAAAATAAAAATTGATTTATCTTTATTTTCAAAATAAGTCAATTTCAAGTCAGCGAGTTGACTGATGTCGAATCTTACTTTATCCAGCCAACTCTTTTGCTCCTCCAACAGCAATTGATGTCAATACCCCCTAACCCATCACCAGGTTTTCTACAACTACAATAATCAACGTCGATTCTTGTTTTCCTAAAAATACCATCCAACCCCGGCTGATGTCGATTGTATGTATTTTCACAACTCCATACATGTTTTGTATTTGTAACTTCGATTTTCACAAAATCAGAGTCAATCTATGAACTTTTACTCCATTTTAAAATAATATTCGAACTAAAAAGAAAATGCAGGACTTCAACTTTTACTCCTTTTTCAAATAAATAAAATTGAAGGGGTTTAAGTTAAAATTTTGTTTTTCTATTAGTAAATTACTTGAACTGCTATAATTTTCAAACTTTCCCTAGAATTCTTCAAGAACCATATTATTAGTCACTTTCACTAGTTAAATATTGTTTTTGTAAGAATATTACTCTTACAATATTTTCATCTAAAAGTTAAACATGCTTCCAACATGTTCAGAGAATTTTAACTTTGAAATCAATTACTCATCATTATTAAGGAACAGTAAATATTATTTGTAATTGTAATTAAATTAAATTATATTTTCTTTTCTGTATAGATCTTTTCTACCTCTTTATAATCTACCACAGATCGTGAATACAACACACATTATTACCCTTATTTTCTACATGGTATCATAGTTTAAAATCTTAAAACCGTAAAGAAAATTCTCACTGCCGTTTCCGAGCTTCCGCCGCCTCCGTCGTCCGCGTGTGTTACTCACATGCTGCTATCCTCGCCACTGCTTCCTGTTCGACAATCACCGCCGCTTTCTGCCAAGCTTTCGCCATCGTCCGTCACTGCTGATTGCTCCCACTACACGCCATCACGCGTTGCCAACGGCCTAACACATGTCGCCGTCGTTGATTCACGCGCTGTCGGTTCGTGTCTGATTTGCTGCTTGATTTCCATATAGCTGCTTGTTGTTGCAGTCGCCGATCTCAGTTCCTGACCTTGTACGTGCTGCATGTGTAATCCACCTCCACCGCCGGATTCCTCCACGTGCCGCCACATCGTTCTCCTACCGCCGATCCGATATGATCTGCCATTGCTACTATGTTCAGATCTGCTTTGATGTCTACCTTTGAATTTAAATTTGTTACTCGCTCCTACCTTCAGTCGCCATTCATCGGCGCCGTTACCTCGCTGCTAGGATTTGCGGCTGCGATCTCCTGCTCCCCTGCCTGATCCAATTTTAGACCTTCTTTGTCTGACAACCAATGGAGTACGTTTCTTTATTTATATAATCAGTTACATTACGCTTCTGACCATGAGTTAGGTAAGCCTACCTTACCTTGGATTCTTGACTCAGGAATCTCATATCACATGACTAGTGAAAAAAGTTATCTTATTGACATTACTGCTGCTACCGATTCTGTTAACGTTCTACTACCTGATGGATTTGTGTCTTCTGCCACCCATTATGGTTCTATACGTTTTGGAGATACTACTCTTACTCATTTGCTTTACGTACCTACCTTGCGATGCCATTTATTATCATGGTCTAGATCTTTATCTGCCTAAAAATGTATAGATTTGCTTACTGAAAATTATTGCATTTTACAGAAATCAGTAAGAGGACTATGATTGGCTTGGGTGAACAGCATGGGGGGCTTTATTGGCTTCGTCTGCTGGATGCGCGCGTTCAGTCACATATCCCGAGTCAGTTCCGATGGTTGCTTCTGTTTTTGCATCTTCATTTGATTTATGGCATCAACGTCTTCGACATCCATCCTCTAAAGTGTTGTCTTCTGTTCCTACTCTTGATTTCAGCACAAATGATACTTTTATTCCTTGCTATGTGTGTCACAGAGCAAAATAGACTAGACATAGCTTTTATTTGAGTTCTTCAAATGCTAGTTCTTTGTTTTAATTGGTACATTGTAATGTTTGGGGGCCTTATAGTTCACCATCTTCTAGTGGTGCATTTTTTTAAACCATAGTTGATGATTATTTTCGAGCTGTTTGAATTTATTCATTACTTGCAAAGTCAAATGTAACTTCTAGATTTATAGAGTGATGTGCTTTGATCAAGAATCAGTTTGGGCGCTCCATTTTTCGTGTCCGTGCTAATAAATGTACAAAATTTCTGCCTTAGAGATCATACTTTGCTAAATGTGGGATTATTTTTTAGACTTTTATGATTGATACACCATAGAAGAATGGTCGCGTAAAGTGCAAGCATCGTCTTTTGTTAAATTTAACTCGTGATTTACGCTTTCAAGCTAATCTGCCAATTGACTTCTGGGGAGAATGTTTTCTTACAGCTGCACATTTGATTAACTGGATACCGATAAAGCAACTCAATGGACGCACACCATTTAAGTTACCACATGGATGAACTCAAAATTACAAGGTTCTGCGAGTATTTGGATGCTTGTGTTCTGCTTCCTACATTCCCAGATTTTGTGACAATTTTGCTCCAAAAAGTCGCCGATGTCTTTTCTTGGGTATTCTGCCTGAAAGAAAGGCTACCGCCTTTATGATTTGGAATCTCAAACCTTCTTCAACAGTGGGGATGCTGATTTTATGAAAACCAGACTCCGTATGCTATGTCATCTGACTCTCTGCCGGTACCCCCACCGCCGACGCTAGACGCCACCCCAACGTTGGACGCTCCACTGCCACCGGCTTACTCGCCGCTTGACATGGCCTCAAACCCAGATCTCTGGCTTGCCCTTCTGCTAGCACTGCCGGCCGATCCGCAGAACGACACGCCTAACACACCGCCACCTGATGCACCTCATGCGCCACCTGCCGACTTGCCAGCCTCACCAGCACTGCCGCCTTGTAACACCCCCACCTTGATCGCCTCGCTTAATCGAAAGTATTGGGTCAGGTTATGGTTTTTTACCAAGAGCCCAACTTAAAGCCGAGTATCTCAAATGTGGAGAATCAAGCAGTACAATTATGCGGATGCGTGATATAATGTTTAGCCTCAAATCTTAATTAACTATTACATAGTAAATTTACAATTCAATGGAAGTTTTATATTTTACAATTATACTTGGATAAAATTTAAATTTTAATGCCTGAATATTTATACAATTATTTTGGATTCTAACTCAAAAGAAGTAAAGGCTTCACTCGCGTTAACTTTCGTTCACTCTCGCGCGTCCAATGTACTTGTTGGATTTATTTAAACTAGGGTGAGTACTTTTGCTCAGTGAGCTCCATCGCCAATAATTACCAAGTTGAATTTAATGAGCACATAAATACAGGTAAGCACATATGTCCTAACACATAATAAAACGATACGGGTGGTCATACCAAGTCGTAGTCAAGTACCTATATGGGTACTATGACTAACAAACTAAGCATGGACTAAAAATTTTTCACTTTCAAGATTTCCCCATGGCCAAGTGTTCAGTGTCTTTTCTCTTCAGCCAAACCCCCACACACGTTCACTTATGAGCTCGTACCAGGTAACAATTGGTAATGCTAGTATACTGAACACCGCGTACGGTTCAGCCCTTTCCGTCCCCGTTAATTTTGACCAAACTACAATCACGCTGGGGACCCCAAATTTATCAAGAAAAAGTTTAATTCAAGTAGCAAAGAGCAAGTAATCAAATTAACACGACAAAATAAAGTACAACCTAGCCATACACGTAGATCAATCGAGTTGAGTTTGATGCGATAAAGTATACATCATCCTCTTCATATCAAGTTCAAGATAAAACTAAATAATATAACATTTGACATATTATGCATGACATGATTTATTAAAGAAGTAAATTCAAATCAAACAATCATACATATCATGCTAATATTATGTTAAATTCAATTTATGCAAGCGATGAAACACTCACCTTGGTTTGGCTCAAAATCCTCGTGAATTGTTTTGAATATCTTGGGTGTTAAATTCTGTTAACATAGTACACTTAATAGACTCAAATCCATATTTAAACAATGCTTTCATTTTAATCTCTTATTTCTTGATTCCAATTCATTAGTATTATACTCCCTCTGTTTCACTATGTTTGACACACTTACCATTTTCGTATGTTTTTCTAAGATTGTCATCTTTCCTTTTATGGCAAAAAGTACATCATTCTCAACCACTCATTCAACTTTTTACTCTTCTCATTCAATTCTCTCCACACATTTCAATTTACAAAAAACAAACCTAGACCTATGGTGCCAAACATAGTGAAACGGAGGGAGTATATTTTTTAAAGGTATGACTTGAATTTTTAAGTAGTGGTTTTTCTCTTTCTAAATACTTTTCTAAATTTAATGATTTTATAATCCATAATTTTATAGATAATTTAATTGGGATTTGTATCAAATACATATTGATATAATGATGAATGATATATTTATACATGATTTTCTTTTATTCACATCAACCATTTTAAATTTACTTTGTTTAAATTTTAACTTAAATAATGATGACTTTGATTTTAATTGTACATTATCATTTTAAAGAATTTTTATATATGTAGTTTTGAAATTATTTATACAAGGTTTATCTATGCTAAAAAATTATTCGTGTCAGTTTGTTTTATACTTATATGCATACATGATAAAATTAATAATTGGTTACTATCCATTGAGAACTATTTTGTAAATGTCTAAACAATTTAATAGTAAGTTAATAAGTTTTGGGCAATATTTCAAGATTCCAGTTTCAAGATTGATTTTCCTAAAATCTTATTATCAATATTAGAATCATCTTGTGTTGTGTATATATTCCAATCATATAATCATCTTGCATGTTATAAATTTTTGACAAATAATAATTCGTTAATATCACCCAATCTAGGGAGTTACTTTTATAATATTTATTTCTATTATTAAAATCACTTTGCATTTCAAGATTACTTGCCAGTAAATGACAAATCATAAATATTATTTCAAATTAAGGATGATTGTTTTATAAAACTTAATTATCAATAGTAAATTTGATTATAGTGATCTTGCAAGTCGTTTTGGAAGATAGCTATGTATATATACATAGTATTTATCTTATATAAAATATTATTTTTAATTTGATTGGAATGTTCTTGCATGTTACAAAATCTTACCAATAGATGTATTTTTATAAAATATTACTTTCAATATTAGAATCATCTTGCTTGATGTGGATTCTTAACAATAAACATTTTGTTTTTGTTTTCTAAATTTTTTTTTTCAATATTAGAATTATCTCTTAAATTCTTCAAACATAAAGGAAAATAACACATAATATCGCAACTTTAAAAAAAATGTAATTTTCCCTAAAATATTATTTTCAATCTTATATGTGTTTAGAATGATCTTGCAGGTTAATCTTGACAAGATTTTTTTATTTCTTTTATATAAAATCTTATTTCTAATTTAAAATTAAATTGGAATGTTCTTTCATATTGTGAATTCTTGAAGATAGATGCATTATTATAATATATTATTACCAAGATTAATTAGACCCATCTTACATGCTCTGGATTCTTGGAAATAATTTATATTTTTCTAGTAACTTATTTATTAACATTATAAGTATCTCTTAAAATTAAAAAAATAACGAGAAATAACGTATAAATCTTACTTTAATATAGAAATGTATCTTTTTCATACCATTACTAACCTTAAATTTGGTTACGGTTATGTTGCACGTAACATTTTAAGTTAGAAAATATGTAACATTTTAAGTTAGAAAATATGAAATGTGATAAGAATTATTAGGATTATATATGTTGCATGTAACATTTTAATTTAGAAAATCTGAAATTTGATAATAATTATTAGGATTATGTTGCATGTAAATTTTAAGTGAGAAAATCTTGAACATGATAAGAATTATATGACATAACTATAATATATTCACAAATTTTGGATGGTTGAAAGGGGAATTATTAGATCTATTCATGGATGGTGAAATTATAAACATGCATATAGTTCTTGAGTTCTATGGTATCAAGAACTTACTTGTCATTTATTTTTTTATAGTAACTATACATATTTTTTCTTCTAAAATCGTGTTTTCAACGTTATAATTTTATTAGAATAATATTACAAGTCATATTTGAGGTTACAAAATCTTAAATATGATTAGAATTATTTATGTATGGCACATTAAAATCTTGGATGACCTAGATCAATATTGTCTCGACTTTATCCTCCACTTTTTATTTTGAGAAATCCTTCCATCATGTCCAAAAGTTGTAATTCCTAAGATTTAGATATTTTCAAATTAAATAAGGATTTTTTTTAAGGAGAAGGTAAAATTACTAAGGAGAAAACTATTTGTGTTCTCTTACCTTTGCTTTGAGCAAAGAATTGATCTTTGTTCATTTTCTACCAGGTTTAGTAGATAGTGAATAGGTTGACCGTAAGTTTTATACAACTCATATATGAGTATGATAAAAACACGGCACACTTTGTTGAATTTTTTTTAAATGTTATTCGTCTTTTATTTAAAAGAGTCCGTCTCTTGAAATATGGTCTTTCCATAAGTCATGGAAAGACCAAGGTTTAAAGTTTAAATTAGAAGAAATGAAGATAAAATTTTCGGATTGTATGAACTGAGTTATAAAATTTATAACTGCTACACATTGCATAATAAAACTTTAATATTGTAACAAATACCTTTTACCTTTTATTATTATAATTAAACCCCCGTCTTTCCATAATGGAAAGACCGTGTTTCCCAAAACTTTGCCTATTTAAAATTGTGTTAAATTAAGGAAAAAGAAAAAAATAATATTAGTTTCTAATTAAAATCTAACTTCTAGTTTTTGATTTGTTATATTGATTTTAAAAGAAAAATTATCTAGTTTTAATTTTTGTAACATATTTTGAAGTGATTAAAAATTAACTCTTAGGTTTAAATTAAAAAGGTAACTATAGTGTATTAAATGTCAGATCATGCAAAATAGGGAAACTGTTGGAGTTGAGTCAAAAAATGGGAATATTGGTTTTCATTCTCTATTCCAGAGAAAATTCTAGGGAATTTGTTGGATTTGATCTGACGAAATCTCGTTGAATATTTTGGATGAGAAGAGAAACCACCAACACTACGAAATTGACTTTGAACATTGCACCCCCTTCTCTTTGATTGTCACCCAAAAGATAAGTTTGGAGCTCTGAAATATGAATTTGTTGTTTATCCTCACCAAATTGCTCCTTCCGTTTCCCATAAAAGTCTTCAAATTCTGAGTCGGCATCATGTTTTTAAAATTCCACATCTTTCCCCTCCATAGGCAGACCCACATCAGCATGTATGTCTTTTTCGTTTATCCTCAACATATGACCACTTAGGGGCATCACCGATGACTTAATCCAGCTGAAATTATCAATCAACCAGTATGCAAGTTGAAGCGATAAAAAGTGCACTTTGAACCATAGAAGTCCCCCAAAACCAATTTCCACTATATCTCTTCTTTGCTCATTCATCAAGCGTTCGACGACATGATGAAACCTTTTCGGTGACATCATTGTCTTCAAACTAGGAAATTGGACATCGTCCTCCTTGTTTCTTTTCCTATTACTCTCCTCGCTATTACTTACTTTCCTTTTTTCTAGATTCTTCTCCAACATCGGCTTTGCTAGGAAAATTGAGGTATCTTTTTTCCTCTCCTTCTTCAATTACAAAAATTTTCTTCAACTTCAACTTTGAATTCCTTCAAAACTCCAAAAAAAATACAATTTATTCTTTTATGATTTTAAATTTTCACTATATCTACACCCAATGCTCATAAAGCAAAATAATAATAATGCACAACTTCACATTTTCATATAAATCATAACACATACAACTATTACACAAGACCTTAAACCAAAGGCATCGTCCACGGTCATAAATGGTTATATACATCACTATATTACACTTACATACAACTGATGCACACCAACCTATACTCATACCCAATCCACAATGCACAATATAATTTTTTTAAATAACTATTATACCACATACACCTTCTCAACAATGCATGTGATGGTAATCATCATTGCAAGTTACTTATCATATCAAATTCTACTGATGATCAATATGGTCATTATAATTCAGATAAGTTACAATACAACCATTCAAATGAAAAAATTTATATTGGTTGAAAAAAATCAAGATGCATTGTTACACATGCAAAAATGTCACATTGAATGTCACATAAAAATTATATTTAACATCTACAATACATTCAACAACAATAATTGTACCACTCCTCATCATCAGAAAGTATTGAATTTATCTGGACGCCTTATTATTTGCATTTACATCAACTTGGTAGTTGTCGTTACCTCAACAATGCACTGTGAACATATCAACAATGCACCGTAAACAAATACTATTGATAACCATGAACATATATCATTAATAAACTGAGAGTCATCAAATTTCATCCAATTGTAATTGTATTTAATTTATCATGTGCATTTCAAATAGGAAGAATGTGTATTTTATATTAAAATTATAATTCATAATTCTCATAAATATTACAATGTACAAATATTATTTTTAAATGCACATTCAACTATTTACGCATCCTTCTTCTCCAAATTTAAAAAAACTAAGTATCCTCCTCATATAATCATAAAACAAAATGAGATTAAAATTTTATTTCTACTAATTAATTAATACAAATAGAATTCAAATAATAAATGTTCGAACACGATTATTAATATTATAACCCCTGATTTAAGTAGAAACAATAAATTTTGCAACAAATGAATATTGATTGGTTGAGAAATTGATGATAAGAAAATATAATATTCGATTTTTTTTAAAAGGTAATAACTCAAGTGAGCCCTCAATAAAATCCCACCCCTCCCCTTACCCTGGATGGGGATTGAACCCATGACCTCATGGTAGTAGAACTAGACTTCAGCCGCTAGACTATCATTCAATCCCTAAAATAAAATAGTAAAATTCAACTCTGACCATCACAATATTCAGAAACTTTCACTTTATTTTATTTTATTTTTAAAAAATCAATCATTCCAAGATTGTGGAAAAATGCTCAGTGATGATTACAATGAGTTGAATTGACATCCAATCTAACCAGCCTCTAGCAATGACGGATACTCCCCCGTCCAACTTTAAATTGCTTATTTATTTTTTTCATGGTCTTCAATGTAAATATGTCTAGTTACATATAATAATGTCACATAAAAAATTGATATTTGGAAAATATATGTTAAGACAAATTTAACAATATCTCACATGATATTTTTACCATTTATATATTAATTTAAATTTAGGGTCAAAGTTTGCAAAGTTTGACTCTCAAAAAGTAAATAAGCAATTTAAAATGGGCAAAGTCTTGGGAAAGAAGATCTTTAATAGGCTTATGGAAAGACGGGATTTAATTATAATAATAAAAGGTAAAAGATATTTGTTGCAATATTAAAGTTTTATTATGTAACGTGTAGTAGTTATAAATTTTATAACCCGATTCATACAACCTGAAAATTTTATCTTAATTTATTCTAATTTACACTTTAAACCTTGGTCTATCATGACTTATGAAAATACCGTCTTTCAAGAGACGGACTCATTAAAATGGGACGGAGAGAGTATATTGCAAGGATATCTAAATTACATGTCAAACAGACCGTCTATACTATTACAAATCAGAAATTCAATAAAAAACTGTAAGATCACCCTCAGGAATATTAACTTTTGTATCGCGAAAAACATGCAAATCTGTATCATGCATCAAATATAACTGCGCCAAACAGGGATCTTAACACCACTTGATCCAATCACGTCGATATTGTCCTACACCCCTTAAAAAACACATATATTAAGAACCCAAATTTATGCAAACCCAAAATAAAACTACAAATGAAAGTGTGAACACACGATTTGTACAAGCAGATCGAGAACAATACATCAACATCAACCATTAAACCGAATTTCACTTTACTTAATTACTCTATTCTGAATGAATGGTATTTGTATTCAGAATGCAAAAATTAAAGAATGGGAAAACCCAGGGAAAAAACTAACCTTCCAGGATGGTTATGATTGATAGGCTTGTAGATAATCATGAAAAACAACAAACTAGTTATGTTATGGAGGGTAGGCCTGGTGATAATCATGAAAATCGAGAAACTGTTATATAAATCATTGAAACTACACAACTAAGCAAACCGGTTAAACCAAAACAAAATAACAATGAGTAAACTAGGTTGATAAATGGATTAAAAAACAATATTGGATTGATTTTACCATTCGACTATCAATCACTAGTGTTTCAAATGTAATTTTGATTTAAAAAAATATTGTTTCAAATGTAGTTTTAATATTCCTATTTGAGCACAATGAATCGTGATTACCAAAAGTTTAATAATTTTAATTATACCAAAATTGATGGAATTCGAGCAATGAATGCTCAATACAATTATTAATATAGCAATATTCTAATGGTTTAAATAACAAATAAAAATTACAAATGCAATTCATTGTCAGGAGTATCAACCTAAACCATCCCATCGCCATATATCTTGCACATTTTAAAACGGTAAATTGCACAATAAATTACTTGAAATGGTGCATTTATATGAAAACATTACACAAAGTCTTGTTTTATGTATCCTAAACTTTAGGCCACGAACTACGATAAAATTATAAGAAATTTCATTTGAAATGAGGTTTTTTCTATAAATATGTAAATAAATTTAGGGAACTATTGTGCAATTATTGAAATAGTATATATATCACAAAATATATCAGAATTTTTCAATTTTTGTCTCCTCCTCCTCTGATCGGTAACCGCCTCTGGCAACGGTTACCACCGGTTTCTGCCGGATTTACGCTGGTCTCCGCTGCTTCCGCCGGTAACTCGCTGGAAATTCACCGAATTCTACCAGACGGTGTTACTGAATCAAGCTCACGGTGGAGATCCAATAAGCTCTGTCGCCTCGATCACAGTGAAAACCATACCATCTCCGTTGCCTCGATCGAACCTCCATCGCCACCGAATCGACGATTAGTTGCAGAGACGTCGATGATTAGTTGCAGACCAGATTGAAGCTCATGAATAAGAGATTAGTTGCAGAGACGTCGATGCAGAGTTCGGGCACAACGACTAATTGCTGAAGGTCGTCGTCGTGCCTCTCAAAGATAGTAATTATATACCCTAATTGCGGCTATACTACTAGAAAGTAGATAGTGGCAAGTCGGGATCGTCCACAGAGAAGAGGGATATTCCTAAGCGTTTACACATATAAGGGTGGATATAGGCCTAGATATAGCTATACACACACACACACACACACATATATAAGAAAGTAAAGAGGGGGGTTTTGGATTTTTTATAAAACACTACAATTAATTTAAACTACTAAATTAACAAACAATTATAGATGACAATACAACTACGAACACACTAATACAAAAGACGGAATA
>JAULKM010076785.1:0-11735 GCA_032355605.1 Rubia tinctorum
CTTGAATAAATTCAATGTCAAAATCGAAAACTGATAAAATAGCTTGCCACCTTGCAAAAATTTGTTTTGAAACTAAAATTTTAACATCTTTTTGTAAAATCTCTTTTGCTGATTTGCAATCTATTTTTAACAAAAATATCATGTTGTGCAATCGCGAGTATAAATCGGGAGGTGGCTGATGGAACTGGCTGTGACGGATACGATCCTTCTGCATCAGATCAGGATCCTACTGGTGTGGGGAAGGAGGTGGAAAATGTGGTGCATCGTATGTTCGATCTATGGTAGAGGGAAGATCTCCCTTGTCATCTTGGACCGGGAGGTTATTAAGCTCCAGCAGAAAACCCTGCCTGCACTCAGTATCTGGCTCGATCGCCAAATCAGCCACCAGAGTGTCTATCTCCAGCTTTGTATGCTGGAGATTTGGAAGTGTCATGAATGTGACACCTTCAGACCCATAAAACCAATAAAGCACCCTTGGATTCGTCGTGGTCTTGATTAGGTTGAAGTTGGCCATCCGGGCCAATGTGATGCAATAGGACTTCCTCATAACAAGTCACTGAAGGTCTTTAGAAGTGGTGAAGCACAACAGCTCCATAAGGAGGGTGATCATGCCCCCTACCAATATCTTAAACTCGTGTTTCTTTACGGCCTCAATAACCTTTGTGACCCATAAATAAGCCAATTCTCCATACGTGTCCCCACACTAGTCAACTACCACATGAAGCAAATCTCATCATTCATCACATTTGTTGCCTCAGCGCAACAGAATAAAGTGGTGGAGAGCAGGTGATGTACATATCAAAGGGCAGGATGGATGATTACATTGTTGTTGTCCTTCACATTCTTCACCTTCTTGGTAATGGTATGTCAGAATAAGAAGTTCTCCTCGCTCGGATCTCTACTTCATCCCAACCAAATACCTCCTCAATCTCTGAGAAGCTCATCTCAATGGATCAGTCATTCAGATGAAATCAAATGAACCTCTTGCAGTGTACTCCATCCTTTTCAGTGTATACCCTCACCGTGAACAAGAATTCCAAGGTGTATCTCCGGTAGGTGGGTGCACCTTGTGACAAGAAACCTCTCATACCTCATTTATCAAGGAGGCATAAGACTAGCTCCTTCAGCTGAAGGACCTCTAACGGGGTCTTATCGGCGAAACATGTCTCGAGGATCCTCCTCGGGGCTAACATGTCCCATCTATCAACATAAGTGCAAGTGATCCGACGCAAAACCACAAACCTGTCTATGGGATGTGGTGGTGCTGGCTCGGCTATAGGTGAAGGAGGCAGAGCTGGAGCGGATGCACTTACTGATCGAGTAGGTCCTTGTCTCATCGGAGGGATGTCTATCAACATAGAAAAAAATTTCAAACGCACAAGGATATAATGGAAAAAAACATGCAATCATCACTACGATATTATTTCCCAAAAGTATGTAACACGCATTGATAAACATCCAAACATGATTATAGAAATTAGCAATCATAGTAAAAATGACGTAGTCGACGCACTACAATCATGAAAAAGCTACTAAGATTCAAGAATAATCATATGTCCTCTCATTTAAAATTTTACCCACATGCATTGCCAAATATACTATGCCACAATTATGTCATGTTTCAGCAATTTAGGCCAGACATTTTAATTTCCAACAATTCGAGATCTACACATATCTAACACCCATACTATGCACTTCTATATCACCAATCTAGCTCAATATATAGCATATGTTTAATTTCCTAGAAGCACAAACATAGGTGAATTAGCTAATGTGAACAATGTCTGAAGTATCTATCCAAAGAAGACAATATGTAGGCAAGATATCCATCAAAAGAACAAAACATAGCCACAAAATAACCACAAAAAATTCAATAATTTCATTATCCAATGCCAGAACTAAACTAGCAAAATCAAGTCCTACTAGATATCATACAAAATGAAGTTATGAAAACATTATGAACATTTCCAAATCCACAATTTCATCCATAGTCCAACAATTCCCATAAATTGGCATATTCACAGAAACCCACAATTCAACCAATATCACAGTTTAAGAGCAAAGAAGTTGAACAATGTACTAATGAGATGCCTAGGGTAACGAATTAACTGAGCCCATGAGAATTTCTAACCCTATTCACTTGCAAATTCTAAATCCCCAAATGTTAGGGTTTTGAGTTATTTGCGGATTTGGTGGGATTTGGAGTGAAATGGAATGGAAATCGATTGGGGATCAGTATGGGGATGATTCGGACCAATTTAAATTGTGATTTCCAGCCGGATTGGGTGGGGGATGGCGGAGGTGCGGTAATTATGGTGGAGGAGCGGCGAAGTTGAGATGGTTGGCTAGGAAAAATTGGGTTCTGCCTGATTTTTTTTATATAGCTGCAGTGTCGTGACTAGCGATGCCACTGTAGCAAGTCGCGATGAAGAAGTCAACAGACTCTTAGAAGTCAAACGATCATCGGGTCTGTCGTGAGTTACGAAAATTTGATCCTGGAACTTGTATTTTTTTTAAACTCTTTCTGATTTCATCGTGATCGCAAAAAGACCACCGCGACTTACTAAAGTTTGTTGCAACTCACGATAGGCCTATAGAAACTCGAGAAAAACTGGACCTGGGAGTTGAAATTTTGTCAAAAACTTCTGATTTTAGTGGCGAGCGCGATAGAAATGTAGCGAATCGTAACCAAATTGAACAGGAGTTTGTATTTTTCCAGATTCTTCATATTTTTTGTCAGGCTCGCAACATGGCTATCTCGACTGGTGAAGGTGTTTCACAACTCGCGACAACTCCTACGCGACTCGCAAAATTTTGTACCTGTAACTTCACATTTTTAGAAACTTTTTCTGTGATCGCAACAGGCTCATCGCGACTTGCAAACAATTGATGATGGGAGTTGTCAAAATCCCCAGTTTTTTTCCACTCGCGACATACTAGTTGTGACCCACAATAGATAGGGCTTCCCGTACTCAGAATAAATTTTGAAGTTACCAACTTCCAAGCCTTTGTTCTTTTCTCATTTCATTCACTCCATCATCCATCCTGTGCAATGCACTTTATTGGCCACAAAATCATGGGGAAATACACAAGTGAAAAGAACACATTAAAATAATCAAATTATCGACAAAAAATTAAATTGAAACAACATCAAAAGAAAGTCTAGAGCGACGATCAGGATAATCAAAACCATGTTTATTGAATGTCGTCTGCACAACTCACCTCCTTTCTTGGACATTTATTCACCACATGGACCAAAAATATCAGTTTCCTTTCCTCTATCCAGGACAAAACATTTGGGATAGACATCATCCCCTAACAAGATTTTCTGCACGTAGCTTAATGTTTCCTCATGTTCTCTCAACATGTCTAGTACCTCACCTTTTTGTTCAATAGAAATCTAAATCCGATGAGCATTCATGGGTTTCTTTCCTTCCCCAAAAGATGAACATTTAAGAACTTTCGGTCATGGTTTGCACTCTTCCACCGATGTCTTCTCACGAGAAGGAGGGAAACCCACTTTTATATGCTTTACCTTAAAAACACGAAGGGTGTTGGAAATTGCTTCCATACGAGGGTATTCACCATAGTTGTTTTCCTTCAAGTTAGTACTAACAACATTTGCAATCAAAGCATCATTTAAAGCATAATCTACAGAAATATTCAAGGAACTACTATCATTGGGCTCAAACACATCCTGCTTTATATCATCAATAACAGCAATAGCTTGGCAAGAATGATATCTACTAGGATGATCAATAAAATTGTTAGTGTCAAATTCTATTTTCTGCCCATTGAATTCCATGGTTAATGTTCCACTATACACATCAATTATTGCCCTCGAGGTCCTTAAAAATGGTCTACCAAATAAAATAGGCATGGCATGATTATCACTCTCCATATCAAGGACATAAAAATCGGTGGGGAATGTCAAAGATTCCACTTTCACCAAAACATCTTTTACAATATATTTTGGGTATGTACTACATTGGTCGGCTAGTTTGATAACAACCCCGATTTTGTGCAAAGTACCTAGATCTAGACTCTCATATACAAAATATTGGATCACATTAATTGCAACACCTAAATCTAGCATGGCACTATTAAGACTTTTTCCTCCTATCACACAAGGGATTGTACACATTCCCTGATCATCACATTTAGAAGGTAATTCATCATAAAAAATGGCATAGACATACTCTCTTTTTCCACTCTTTTTTTTGCTCTTCAATATTTGTTTCCTATTGATGGTACACAACTCCTTGAGAAATTTAGCCTACTTAGGAATTTTATTTATAACATTCAAGAGTGGAATGTTTACCTCGCATCTATGAAAGACTTCGTAGATGTCTTTGTTGTCCTCCTAGATCTTCCTATCCTTTAAGGCTTCCGGATATTGTGGCTCCGGCTCATAGATATGGATCTTCGCCACTTTGGATTTCTTTTAAGAAGGAAATGAGGTTTCAGGATTTGATCCCAGCCTAGGCACGAAGGTCTCCACCTTGATTTATTCCCCCTCATTCATCTTCTCATTGGCCAACTCTTCGGCCCTCTTCTCGACATCTTCTTCCTTTTCAAACACCCGCTCAACATCAACTTTGCCTTGGGTAATTCTCACTTCCTTTTCACTCTTCAATGAGATAGTACGCACATTTTGATAAGAATTTATCTTTTGTTGGGAGGGAATTTTCTAGAATCTCTTACCTCCATCCGACTCAAGATTTGAGTCATTTGGCTCATTTGAGTCCCTAGGTTTTTTATTCTAGAGTCAGTCATCTATTGGTGTTTCTCGGCCTTGTCTACACAAAGAACAATGGCTTGCATGATTTCCTCCTTTGACATCCCCTAACTATAACCATGATTGTGGGGCTTATCTTGAAGCCTTTGGTATTGCGGTTAAGGTGACTGGTATTGTTGTTGAGAAGGGTGATAAGATTGAGCATTTTGAACCCCTTGTACATTCCCATATCGAAGATTTGGGTGGACTTGGTTGGCCACATTATAAGGCCGATTTCGATAGCCTTTCCTCCTCGGTAGCCTTGATATCTTTGATACCCTTGATTTTGGTATCCTTGGCCTCCATGATAGCCCACGGCATTAAGTTCCTCCACATAATCATATTGCAAAGTAGGACATGTGTACGTAGGATGCGAAGAATAAAAAATCTCATAGGATTTCACAAGTGGTTTAGCTCTGGATTATGTCATCAAAGTCTTGACCGTAAAAGTGAGGGTCGAGACTTAGTCGTCAGGTTTCCTATTGTTGGAATAAGCACTTACATTGTTGGGGTTTTGTCGTCTCAAATTGGCTCTGGAGCTAAAATTTCTCGATTCTTCAGCTAGCTCCTCGTAGAGCTCCATAGCTTCCCTCGAGGACTTGTTCCCAACAGAACCATTACAAGCTCCCCTCACTAGCTTTTGATCTTGATCAAGAGTAGCCATGATACAGACAACTAGCGAGAAGTTTCTTGAACCTCTCCCAATAGTCAAAAAATGACTCCTCATGTCATTGCATGATGTTGCTAATATATTTTTTCAAAATGGCGGATTTTGAAGCTGGGAAGTATTTTGAGAGAAAATTCCTCTTCAACTTAATCCAAGAGGTGATGCTTCCAGATGGAACATAATGGAGCCAATCCCTTGCGGTGTCTAGCAAATAAAGTGGGAAGGCCTTCAACATATAAAGCTCCTCAATACCCGTTCGGGAAACATCTTACTAAAACCATATGAAAGTCGAGGAGGTGTTTTTTGGGATATTCCTATTGCCTACAAAGAAAGGATGGTAGCAAGTGTATCAATCCAGGCTTTAGCTCAAAAAGCCTATTCGCTCCAACTGCCGGATATGTAATGCACATTGATTGTTGCTCAAGATTAGGAGCTATAACCTCCCTCAATGGAATGTTACCTCCTTGAATGTGAGGGTTTTGAGGTTCTCCTCTGGTGTTCTCACCTTCATGTTCCTCTTGATGATCCATAGAGTTAGAAGGTTTCCCAAAATGGTCACTAGGAGGTGTGTTTTTCACACTTTCCAAAGAAATACTCCTAGCCATTTTCAAGTTTAAATCTAATTGGGTTCGTAGCATTGGGGTTCTTGTGAAGAGGATCGAGTATGAACCATACACCAAGAACTCAAAAAATACGTCTCCAAGTCAACCTAAAATCAAATACAAACCAAATAAAAATGAACTAACAAATATTCACAACTAACATGTATTCACACATAATATGGCCAAAAACATAAAATACACGCCTCTTCCCGGCAGCGGTGCCAAAATTTGGGAGGTCATCATCGTACCTCTCAAAGTTGCCATTTTAAGCCCTAAAGTGCTCTTTAACTACAACTAAGTAGATAATGGAAAATTGGGGTCGTCCACAAAGAAGAGGGATTTTTCAGAGGGTTTTCACATATAAGGGTGAATACTAAATTATATATAGAGATATAAACATATATATATAAGTATGCAAAGAGGGGGGTTTTGCTGGTTTTCTAAGTTATGAATTTAAAGACAAATTAACTAGCAAGAAATGTAAATCTTGTAAATATGCAACAAACTTCTAAGAAGAGATTAAAAACAAGTTACGAGACCTTGGGCACAATTGATTTTCACTTCCAAGCCTCTTATCTATCCTTGAACATACAACCTATTAAATAATTTTACTACTTGTTGTGAAGATAAATCTTTTATAATTCTTTGTTAGTAGTTTACAAGAGTGAATTCGACATCTCTTGCTAAATATCACTAATGACTCATTTAGTCGATCAACGCCTAAAAGTATCCCATTAATGGAATTAAGTACGAAGAATCAACAAGCTTAGTAAAACTTATAAACACTACACTGTGTCTAAGCATTGAACCAATTCATGCATTTACACAAGATTAGTCAAGAACGTCCAACGTTCATAAACTTCTTCTATTTTCTACACAAAACAAACATGACAAAGAATTCGACATTATCACATTCATCTAGCATTTATCAAATCATGAACCATATTAGAAGCTCTAATTCATGATCCTGGATTCCATATCAAAAGAGGGGAAAACTAGCTACTTTCTCCCAACCCTAACAAGCAATCACACAAGAAATTCATATACTCAAACTTCCAACACCATTAATGCATTCAACAAATAACATTCAAAGCACAATAAATGCACAATAGAAAATAATTAAATAACTCATATATATTTCTCAAGACATGGGCTTGGAAGCCTTAATCAATTGCTCTACTAAAATTCATACTAAACAACAATAGCAATTCAAACATAAATTCAAGATGAGGTGGAAAACTAGGGTTTTGTGGCTGCAGAATTGGGGAGAAGAAGTTGTGTGAAGAAGAGAGGATAAGATAGTATTTACAGTACAAAAGTCAAAAAGTGGATCTGGTCAGCTACCTGTCGCAACTCGCAATAGACAAAGTAAGTTTCTTTTTCAAGTTTTCTTCTTCTTGTCTAAGTGGATCCATCTCTTCTTCACGTCGTCAAGTCTTCATGGTCTTCACTGTCTTTATTGTCTTCAAAATTAGTCTTCATGGTCTTCAAATCTTTGAATTATTACCTTGTCTCACAAAATTTCTTAGAAAAGTGATAAGAGCTCAAAAGTGGATTGTGTAAAATGGATTGTGTAAAGCACGACAGTATACTAAAAAGAGTACAAAATATTCCAAAATCACAGTATAATATGGACACATCAGTCCATATGTGTAGTAATAGGGAATTGGGCTAAAAAATAGACCCAAAAGTGGCCAAAAACCTTAGCAGCTGCCACTAGCGCGGGGAGTGTCTCGTGACAAAGCATGTGCTGGCCAAGAGAGGCGTGCCAATGCAGAACACTGGCCTTGGAACGGGCCATGCCGGTCCTGCTGGCATGGGGTGCCAATCCTGATGGCACGGGGCGCCAGTTCTAGCACAGGCTGTTCCACCTTGTGCCGGCATGGGCCTACGGCCGGGTATTTTTTTTGCTCCTTCTAATCCATGCTATTTATCATTTGGAATGCCCCATCGACTAGAACCTCTATTTTATCAATACCTCAGTGCTCCCCGCGTCAATATTCACATCCCTTGGGTTGGTCTTTGGCATTTGTGACTTGAAACAACGTGGGCTGTGTATAATGAAATGTCCCGTTCCAATACTTAGCCAATTTTAGGATTGAAAAGATGCCCCCCTGTGCTAGAATTTGACAAGAATCATGTCAAGTGGTATGGTCCGTGCTTAGCCTCCCTAACACGGGTTGTGACACTAGATGCACGATGTGCTACATGTCGGGCTTGTGAAAACGGCGCCGGTCATGGCTGGTTCGCTTGGCTAAATTCTTTACTCTGCTACAAGTGAACCGTTCGTCCGATTTGGGAGTCCTTGTAGTCATTTTTATAGAGCTCGGGTGGAAGAATCCAAAGGTGACATTTTCAAGTGCTAATGCATCTCTAATTTTTCTCAAAACTCCATTCAATCTCGAACAACGATCTCTCTGTTTCTTCCTTGGCCTTCTTGAACTTCGAATCCACCATTGTTTGTCCCAGTTCTATCTACTACCATGTTTTGGTGTGTGTGACCTTCAATCTACTACCATTTTTTTAATAGCCTATGATACCTTCTACCATCCTTGCGAATGGCCTTCAAATATCTACTACCACTCTCGTGAATGACCTTCTGCAAAATAAAATGAAAAGGCACTCAAGAGTACCTTAGTTAGGGTTTTTAGGAGTATCCTTCGAACTGAACAAAACCAAAATTTGTTGAACGGGAATAGGGGAGATTATATATAAGGGTGTGCGGTTTATTAATTGTTCTGATGGTTTTTGGACCATTGTTTTAGGAACGGTGATTTGGGTTTGACATCGAGGTTTGAGAACGTGACATGGTCAGTCTCATCACTTTATATATTGGACCGGGTACGGTGCCATTTTAACAAACAATGCAAAGACACAGTCTATTTATCGAACGACGAAAATTAGATCAAAAGACGTGCGATGTCACTGATCATACATAATGGGTAAGGCAAATATTGTAGGTCCCACTCAATTTTTGGCTGCCTATTACCAATGGAATCTAAATCGTCTATCTTCGATTTTGGTCACTAAGTGGACAAAATCGTAGGATGACCGACATATTTGCGATGTCGTCTCGACTTGGGCCTTGGCCCGTTATATTAGCTGGCCCAACGGTTTTCAGAAAAGGGGATTGGACATTAATTAGTGGGTGTAGATTACATCATCTAATTTCACTCAAGTGTGTCGTCAAGACCGACACATATCTAAAATTTAGGCGACGTCACACATATGTATTGGCCTTTCGGTCCAAAATGAATTTATGTGAGTCCAAATGCTAGGCCAAAGCTAAATAGTATGGAAAGAGTATTACGGGGTACAATTGATTATAACAGTTTCAAAAAAAGGCCAAATTTAATATGACTATGGTCAGGATTATTCAACTCTGCCTAATCGAACATGTGTTGGTCAAGCACGTAGTTGTTTAAGATGATTGACTAATAATGGGATGGAAGGGGTTTCCCTTCTTATACAAGTAGAGATGTTATATGGACTTACAATGAGGCAGTGCTCAGAATGAACTCTGGTAGTAGGGTTGACTAATCGTCCTTCTGTAATGAAAATCTGAAGTAATTGCTTAAAATGGATACAATAAGTGATCGGATGAAGGGGGCTATGAATAGCCATGGCCATTATTAACCTTCGGAAGGGTAATATTAAAACTTCCCCTCATATGTGTAATGATGTTGTTAGTTCTTGGGCTTTATAGTAAAACACTTTGTGATGAATAACCCTGCTACATGTAGGACTCGTGTGAGATTGGCTATCATGTCTTTCCTTAAATCACAACGGTGTATTAAAATAAAATTAAATCCTAAACCATAATTTAATTGAAAGAGTAAATTTTGTTAGGCCTAGAAGAACATCAGCTACTATACTTGGTTCCAAAAATCTTAGCAGTGGAACTCACTAGTGTCTAACCTACACTAGTCAAATCTCACAGGCTATTACTTTATTCAAACAGGAAAACTTATTTATCTTATAGACCTGATTTAGTGATGGCAAGAACAAGAACAACAAACACAATTACCAACCTTCAGCAAGCTTAACTGTTAAATAAGTTATTGTCAAAACCTCATCCATGTTGACAACTCACTTCTTCAGGTTAACTATTCGTTATCGTGCAAGGAAAAGAGTTTGTAATCGCTACATCATTATGAGCTATGGCCTTGGAAAACATTGGTACAGAATGACCATGAGTTTAACAATCATAAACGTCTAAAAGGCAATGTTCAAACCCTAACACGCATATTACTATTGTAAAATAGTAGGTAAAAAATGAAAACACTATGTACCTAATAATTTTTTTTGTTTTGGTCCTCTTGGTAGATTTTTAAAAAATGATTAAAAACCTAAAATGTGAAGTTGAATGATGCCTCTTGCTTAACGAGTGGAGAACGAATAGTTTTCCACATCGTTTATTCAGAGGGAATGAGTCATTAGGTCCATGGACAGGCCCATGACATGCCAAGGAACATTGGCATCACCGACATCGCGAGGTGTATAGAATATCCCGAGGTTAGAACGACGTAGTCGCGATGTCGTACATTCATATGGAATGGGCCCATTAGGCCATTTTTTACACAAAGGAAGACCAAACTTTACAAGGGAACGACATGTTGCATGACACTTGCGACACCGCGGTAATAGCGGGAGAATAGCTATATGCGTTATACTTGGTAAAATAAACCCTTTTTTAAAACACATTTATTGCCCGGAATAGCGTCCTCTGCCTTCAAAGTCCCCAAACTTCTTCATCAACAAATCATTTTCCCTTTAACAACTCAACAAACAAGCACACCAAAATCCACCCCCAAGATAAAAACAAACGGAGAAAATTAGAGATAAACATGAGGCCATAATAGGTGGGGATTCCATGACTAGAAATAGTGGTAAGTTTTCATCTTTTCAACTTGATGATCCTATTGTAAATGTGGCTACATACCTTGGGATGCTTTATTGACTAAGTGTTTGTTATTGCTATGTGCCTTTTTTATTAACTTTCTTGTACATTGTGGACTATATATACATATAGGGTGCTATGGTTTCTTTAAAGATGTCATTTTTCTATGTGTGTATAGGGTCTACAACATGATTCATCTTCATGTAGGTGATTTCATATGGAAATAACGTTAAATTATTCAATTCCACCACTTCCTTTTGGTTAAGATTAGTCTCATGACAATATTTTTTAGTTGTACTTGTTAACCCCGATAAAAGGAAATGACCTAAAGAAGGGGGGATTTGAATGCCTCAAAAATATATAAGCAAGGTCGAAGTAGAGAAATATGCCAAAAAAATTGATTGACATGGTGGAAAATGCAAGAAATGTCCTATGAAGTTTGATCACATCGGGAATGTCATAGGTGAGGAAAGACATTATTGGTCTATTTACATAGGTTTGATTGCTAGGACAAAGGTTGATATCTTCTTGTACGAGTTGTAACCTCATCTTGACAATTCTTACAAGGCCAAACTATGAATGGCCATGAAATCTGTTTTCGAGATTAAATGTGATGATATAGAAAGATTGAAAGGAATACCATACAATGCTTTAGTGAATGATGGAGAGATTTCAAAAGCAAATTGACAAGGGATTACATGTTCGGAAGGAAGAAGAATTGCAACCCAAGAATTAAGCATCCCTTCATAAGTGAATCCAGTTGGAAGGGTTTCATTGCAAGAAAACTAG
>JAULKM010076795.1:0-11735 GCA_032355605.1 Rubia tinctorum
TTACTAACTAAGAAGAAATGAATGTTGATCTTCAAATGGAAGTGATGACATTCCCCATATGCAATTAATGTGAATGAGTCTAGGATCTATAAGAGGTTTGGAAGTGAGAATCAATTGCCCCAAGGCTTTGTTAATTGTGATTTTACCATCTTTTTAGTAACTTGTTGCATGCTAGCATAATTAGTTCACTTTGATAATTGTGTTGTCTTTCAATTCATAACTTAGAAAACCAACCAAAACCCCTATTTTTACATGATTTCTTATATATATAGTTTAGTATTTACCCTTATATGTGTAAACCTTTAGGAAAATCCATCTTCTTCGTGGTCGACCCCAACTTGCCATTATCTACTTAGTTGTAGCTAGGAAGCAATTATAACTTATAACTTATATTTTTAAGAGGTACGACGACGACCTTCCAATCTCTCGCCATGTTTAGTTTGATGAGCATACTTTTCCTTACACTTCATCTTCTTGGGATAGTCGCTCACCCTCTCATTTGAAAATTTCTTCTTTCACTAAGCCTACCACATTGACATTTTCTCCGATTTACATTGCCACTAATGTTGATCATGTCTCATCTCCTATTTCGGCATCACCACAATTTCCATGTGATCTATGTCCCTCACATGTGGATCAACCTACCCTTGAGCTTTCGCAGTCAACATCTCCTTCTCCCCAGGGTTCCCCTGCCTCTCCATCCCCGTCATCACCTACACCATCACCATCACCTACACCATCACCATCTCATCCTTGCACGACTCATTCTATGACGACCCGTTCACTGAATGACATTTTTCAGCCAAAACAATATCCTGGTTTTGAGGTTTGCAGTTTTCTCACAGCACTTATTTTAGAGACTGGGCTTAAGGGTTACTGCTCGGGCCTTAAAAATCCTAAATGGGTTGCCATTATGGATGAGGAGATGCGGGGTCTTCGTAACCAGCATACTTAGGATCTTGTTCATCGCCCTTCTGGTGTCAACGTTGTTGGTCTGAAATGGTTGTATCGCCTCAAGTATCGACCTGATGACAGTATCGATTGTCACAAGGCTCGTCTTGTTGCTCAGGGATATTCTCATATACGAGGCTTTGATTTCACTCGCACATTTAGCCCTATGATCAAAGTTGCGACCGTGCGTATTATTCTCTATTTGGCCACTTTGCGGAATTGGCCGCTTCATTAGTTTGACGTCAAGAATGCCTTTATAAATGATGTCTTAGATGCTCCTGTGTATATGGAACAACCTGCAGGTTATACGGATCCTCTCTACCCTATCATGTTTGCAGACTTCGGAAGGTCATTTATGGTCTCAAGCAGACGCCTAGTGCTTGGTTTCAGCGCTTTAGTACTTTTCTACTCCAGTTAGGTTTTACATGCAGTGCAGCGGATACCCCTCTTTTTGTTTATTCTCGGATGCTATACCTGCTTATCTATGTCGATGACATTATTTTGACTGGAATGATTCAGACTCCATCATAACTTAACGTGTGTGTATATATATATATATCATAATACCTTGAGACTAATTAAACATAACGGAGATGTCTGCAATCCCTTCGCTTCTTATTTTATCAAGTGCATAATGGCTGATTGGCTTTAAAGTGTGCACTGCTGAAGCTGAATCCATTAATACATGCATGGTATCTGCTAGAACCCCAGTAACATTTTCGGTTCCCTTATTAGTACCCACATTCGTTACTGCAACTTTCTCATGGTTATTAAAAACATACGTTTGCTTCCTTAACTTATTGTCTCTATCATTGCTTGAGATTTTAACACTTCCACCTTCAAATAATGTCACCACTTTATCCCGTGTCTTTGGAAAATTCTTGATCCGAGTGCAACATATCAAGCTTTCTTCAAACTTCCAGAACTTGTCATTGAACAGAGATAATTCCGCAGCTCTGAAATGCCAATGACCCCCATTTGTAACCACATTCAAAGCGAGCAATCTTTCTTCTACCCTTTTCCACAGCATCACGGGATTTAAAGACATGCATCCTTTATAGAATAACACCGAAAAAGTTTCAAGGGCAATTCTTCTACTTTACCCATGATAAAAATATCTTGCTACCCTAAGAAGTACTCGAATTCCCACTACTCAACCAAAAATCTCCTTTAAAGACTTCACCTAAAGTAACACTCCTGGGTTCATATGCTCTTAGAAATCGACACAAGTACTCTTGTCACATATAACAATTAACTCCTAAGCATAAACTAAAGTAATGAAGAGTTTCATGTCTCACTTCATGTACCTCGAATGAATTGCCCATATTTAAAGGGTTAGCAAACAATTCGAAAGAGTCTAAACAATTCCTTCTTGCAGTCCTTGGTGTACAACTATATTTACCATCTTTAATCTTAAAAACATTATTAATGCAGGGAATTCCTTCTGGACCATCATAAAATATGGAATCGGCCCAATAATCCATGCTAACTCCATGAGACCTGCAGAATAAGATCCCGAGAGGTCCCCGAGATCTTTCTCTAATGCCTAAGTTAGTTTCCAAATAACGTATGGATCATCTCAAGGAAAGATGATGTTCTCTGTTCTGCTGTTCAGAGCACTTATTTATGTCTGATGTTTTCCGCAGTTCTTGTGGGTCATGGGCCATGTTCATAATCATGGTCGTAGTGGCATGGTTATAGGTGAGAATCGTTCCTTCTTCTAGGTTCACTCTATTGGCTCACTGTAAACAAGATATTGTTCTTAGCGAGATTCTCTTTTATCTTCGACGGACAACGCTACTTTTTAGCGAGGTCCTATTTCTTCTCTAGTGAACAGTCTTTTACTTGGTTTACTGGACTAAGGATGCTATCTTTACTTTGGGCTTCGCATGACTAGGGGAATTGTATACCATAAGCCCTCTTAGCCAAGTGGTTAATGTGTATGAAGCTGCTGTAATTATATGTAGGAAAAAGATGAGCAGTAATGGTATCATGTTGTTGGGCGTATTTTTGATGAAGTAATAAGGCGCAATGAAGTATGCATTGGGTGCTTGGGTAAGAAAGTATAACTGCACTTCTATATTTACCTCATTTTTCATGAGTTCGTTGTAAGTAGACCGAAAATACAGGGTTATTTTTCAATATATAAAGGTGGTTAAGAACCTGTCATCTAGTGATAGTATTCTTACGCTAGGTGATTTAGATTTACTAAAAAAGTATTACTCCTTTTTATTTTCATGTGAAATTATGATTCCTCCTACTAGGGGAGTCATAATGAGGCCACCACCTAATATGTTTAGTGTATATCCATGTTAGTTGCGGTATGGCTTGTCGCTCTCTGTACCAAATTATGTTATCAGCGTTTTGGAGGCTTATGGTATTCCTCCCACTTAGATACATCCTCATGGAATAGCCATACTGTTTGGTTTTGTACTTCTATGTCATGAATAGCTATTAATTTCAATGTGTCATTGTTTAGTGCTTACTATAAGTTATGTGAAAAGGATGTTTATGAGTCTATGATATAATTCAAGCCCGTTATTGAAAGTGTTGAAATTATAAAGATTACTCATGAAGATTATAGAAATTGGGAAAATAAGTTCATGTATGTGAAATATTTTTACCAAAAAGCAATGCCAATATGAAATGAAAACATTAACCTAGATCGAGGAATGAAGTGGAAGGGAAGGCCAGATTTCCTAAGGAAAAATGCGAGCTAATATTGTAGAATTTTGGTGTCTCTACTAGTTCTCAAGGTATCGTTTTGTTTCATTTTATAAATTGACACCTATTTGATTTTATTGATGCTTTATTTGTCTTGCAGCAGTAAAGTTTTGTGTCTTAAAAAAATCCTTACTTCATTATCATGATGCGAGCACATCTGTTATCTGTCATGAAATGACCCGCCCCGTCCTGAGGGTCGTTAAATAAATGAGAGGAGGCTGGAGTTTTAAGGGTCAAAGATAGAATTTGTAATGTTGCTCCCGTTCCTACTACTATACTACCAAGAATGGTAGATAGTGGCAAGTATCGGGGTCATCCATAGAGATGTTAGGAATCAAATAACTAGCTACACACAACCGTGATCGGGTTGTTAATCTGACCGCGTGTTAGGAATAAACAGTGTAGGTAAAATAGTTATTGAGGGGGATTTCCAACTAACAACTATTAACGTGCAATCACAATAATAAACTATATAAATTAGTACTCGAGGAATATTTGCATAACATGATTAATGTCATTTCGATCATCGATTTCATCACATACAAGAACTATACCCTATTCTTGTGTTTGTGTTACGTGGTGCGGACACTGGTCGAAATTTCCCCCTATCTGTCACATAGGGATGCGCATATTAAATCTGCCATCATCCGCACCTCTGCAACCAAGAGAGTACAACAACGGCAGTGGCTCATTGTGCAAGTCTGATTCTCCCCCATGCGATTAAGTTCCAGGCGGAACACCACGAACGAACTACCTGTAGGGCTACAAAGGCAAAGGAAGTATGCATTTTATTGATGGCTCTAGGATTAAAAAAGGTAATCTTAGCTTGCTACTTAGTCTATCTCTACCCGCAACCCTTCAAACAGAATAGTTGGCTTACTAGAGCATGACCGATCGTAACGATTAACAACGGTAACCTTCGTGCTCACACCCACACGGTTCCGGGCGATCGTTACCCCAAGCTCACCTCCTTCTCCCGAGGGGTATCAATAGTGCAACAACATGAAAATAGGCTAGGTGTGTGCTAACAAGTGTGAAAATGATGCAATTCACAAGAATATTAAGAAAAAACCTACATAATAATCACAAAACACATAAAAATAGGTATATCTTCAAATCTCAAAAAATAAACATTAAAGCATGAATACAGACATTATCCCTAAATAAATTAACTACTTCATAAGCATTGAACCCAAGTATTTCATTTGATTCAATGCCTATGGGAAAAAAGAAATAAATAGATGAAAAGAATAGGATCTAGAGAGAAGGAAGAGTGTTTTCTCTCTTTAGCCTACTCTTGAGATCTAAAAATGAGCATAAACTTAAACCCTAGTAGACATAGGGTCATATATATAGTAGTAGGGAATTATGCCTAAAAATAGGCCCAAAAGTGTCCAAAAACCCTAGCAGCGACAACCGGTGAGAGGGTTAGTGTCTGGCACGGCCGGTGCCGCCCGAGGGGATCTCGTGCTAGCATGACATGTTGGCCCTGGCATGGGCTATACCCCTTCATGCCAGCGCGCCCCGTTTCAACCTGCACGGACCGTCAGCCGGCACTCCGTTCTTGCTCCTTCTGATTTGCGTCCCATGTCGTTTAGCGCCTCCCGCCCAATAGAACCTCATTTTGCTCAGTATCTCGGTAAGGGACGTGTCGTTCTTCATACCACGTCAGATGGTCTTGGTGACTTGAAACGGTGTAGTTCATGTAAAACAGAATAGTTTGCTCCCATACTTAGCCGATTTTTGGAGTGAAAGGATAACTTGGGGTACACAGCCAACCAGAATGGGAACGGTCTATTTTGGAACTTGCCACATGTCGTGTTGGGTGGAACGGGCCTTGCCGAGGACTCCTGACGTAGGCCGTATCATTTGGAACGGGTTGTGCTAGGCCTAGCCCTCGTGTTGGCCTTGTGCGGTCCATGCCTACCATGGCTGGTTTGGTTGGCTGACTTGTTTGCTTCATTACGGGTGAACTGTTGATCCAATTTGGGAGTTCTTGTAGTCAATTTGTAGCACTCAAGAAAAAGATTCCAATGATACTATCCTCAAGGGATGATTCTTCTTGTATTTTCCCCCAAACTCGGTGCAAACTCGGACTACGATCCCTCTGTTTCTTCTTTGGCCTTCTTAAACTTCAAATCTTCCTTTCTTGGTCATAATTCCATCTACTACCACGCTTCAGAGTTCATGGCCTTCAATCTACTACCATCTTGCGAATGGCCTTCGATATCTTGTTTCATCCTTGTGAATGACATTCAATATCTTCTACTACCATCGCGGATGACCTTCTACAATAAAAATGATAAAAAGTACCCACGAATAACCTACTAATGAGATCAACAAGGAAGATTTAGGTGCCCATGAATACAAAGTGTCCACTAGCTCCAATTAAGTTTGCAAAACGCAGGATTTAGATAAGAAAACCAATTATGGTCATCTAAACCCTTTGTCGTGTAAACCTAACTAAAACTAACAATCAACCAGACAAAAGATGATAACAAATGTGTTAAATGCATGGGCTAACGCATGCTATATGGTGCACATCAATCCTCCCACACTTAAACCTTTACTCGTCCTCTAGTAAACAAAAATGAGAAAAGATCTAAGCGAAATGTAGCATGCAAAGAGAAGTTAGTCAATACATTCAACTTATTACCAAGCTACCCTAGTTCCTCCAAAGATGTAATAATATCACAACTCTCACACTCCTCAAAGATACTGAAGTAACCTAACCACCCAAAATATTACGAAGAAAAGGTAAGCATAAAGGATAAGTGTTGAACTAGCTTACTCCACCCGTAGTCCTCCAAAAGCAATATAAGAGTTGTTGAGGAAAAAACCACCAAGGATAATCCAAAAGATCCTCAACTTGGTTATAGCTAAGGATAACTCAAGATCCTCAACTTAGATAAAACCAAGGATAATGCAGCAAGATCCTCAACTTAGTTTCCGTTTTCTCTCAATTTCTCTCATTTTGCCTAGGAGCCCTTTCGGGTTTTCATCCTAGCATTCACACCTGTTGAGCTCACCATCTCAACTTTTTTCACACGGTCTCTCATTATTGCCTAAGTTTTCCAACTTAGTCGGGCGTAGCATCTTATTTTTACTTGGACCTTTCAACCTATCCGAGCTTTCTTTCCATTTTCCCAAGTCTCCGTTTCAGGTTTCTAACTTGTCCGAGTAATTTTTTTTTTCTATTTTTACAAAAAAAAATTGTGTAGCACAAAATGCCCTGAAGTTGGGGTTCATACTTCAAAAGATCATGTAAAAAGAAAAAATACACAACCAAAGTTTCAAAACACATCCCAAAAACAAACTAAAAAAGGTTCACACCACCAAAAACTCTACCAAACCCCCCAAAATCAAAGATAACACCAAATATGCCAAGTAAAAACATCCCCAAAAACAAAAAAGAATTCCGAGATGAAAACTCCTAATTTTTCACTAATCTCCCCCCCCACACTTAAACTATGCATTCTCCCCAATGCAATGAATCAACATCAACCATAAGTGAGAGAAAGATAAGTAATGAAGCTCACTCATATGACCCCAAATGGTCCCTCCTCAAATGCCGAGTCTTGTGCCTCCTTTGACTTTCTTCTTGACGCATTTCTTTCCTCTCAATAGGAATGAAATCTCAAAAACCAACGAGCTTTGAAATGTGAAGTCTCTCAAGCACTTGCTCGATGGCCTATTCTTGGACATACGATCTCTCATCTATAATGGCAAACTCCTCTGTCATCTCCCACTCGATGGAATCTAGCCTATACCCCCAAGCATGGATTGTATCCTCCATAAAGCTTAGCCTACTCCCAAATTCCTCCAACTGTATGCTCATTCCGTCAACCACATGACCAATATTCTACACAAGTCGAGTAGAACTGGCAAGTTGTTCCTCGAGTGTGCGAAATTGGTTGAAGAAATCTGCGGGTATCTAAGTGCGGCTAGGCGGTGCTCTAAATAGGGTTTCTTCGTCATCCTCCTCGACTTCTATGTCCAGGTTTGAGAGGATTTTGTGGAAATCCTTCTCAAACCTCGAATCTAGAGCTAGGAATAGATCATCCAACAATGTTTCATGATTGATTGATATACGTTCCAGTTGGGGGAGAATCATCAAGTAACCGCCATAGAGCCATACAAAGCGATCCTCTGAAGTCGTGGCAGCAACCATGGATGCCTTCGCAATTTTGTCCATTGTATACTGTGTACCTGAGCGACCCAAATTTTCCACCGCAAACGAAGAGGGGATAAAATGTCCTAAATGCTAGGCTAATAGTCCAACCATACCTCCTATAGGAATCTTGACACCTTTCTTGTTTCCCATTGCAAGGCATTTATCTACGAAAGCCAAAACTATATTGGGGTGAAAATTCCTCTCCAGAGTCATTTCCCAAAGGACTTAGACATTTGACCCGGGGCATTGTGAGATCTCCCCGTTTCAAAACACTCTCGTGGCCAAAAATTTCTAAACGTATTGCAATCCCGGATGGAAAATCACCATGATCTTTCAAAGATGCTTCCTCTCCATGCCCAAAAGGATTCTCCAAAAATTGCTTAATGAAAATAGAAAGCCATGTCAGTGATAGCTTGGAATCTCCTTCCCATACTTCCACCCGAATTCCTGGGCAATGTCCCTATGAGACATAGTGTACTCCTTATCATCCAAGTGGAAATGGATGATCCTCCTTCCCTCACTATCCTTTGATTGCTCCAAGGTTTCCAAGAATTCCAAAGTCTATCGAATATAGGTCTTCAAGTGCTTGTCCAAGAAGCCCTTTATGCCTATCCTACTAAGCAAGTATGTGACGGGCTCGAGTTGGCCTAGAGCTTCCAAAGTCTCCTTGTAACTTTGTTTCCAAATGGCCATACAAGTCTTCTACTTCGAACAAATCTACCTTCGCAACGCCATGAACAGCAGGGTCGCCCACAACCAAATCTTCTTCAGTGACTGCCTGTACAAATTCTCACACCACTCCGGCTCCGGTGTCGGAAGAAGTTGCATCTCTTTGCGCAACAACTATGCATCGGTGCGGCTCGAGAACCGTGAGCTAAAGCTGAAGGTGGCACATATCTGGTTCACGGATCTGGAGAGTCGATGGAGTATGAGCTGGTGAAGGAATTCTCTCGTCCTTGCCTTCGAGTGCCACCTCAAAGACAACACCGCCGGAAAAGAAAGCGCCAGAGAAAGAAATTCGGGTTCGGGAGAAAAGAAGAAAGAAAGTGAGGTTTGAAGGAGAAAGAAAGCGACGAGAAAAGACGAAGGAAAACGGTGGGACCAAGGGTTCCACTAAAGAAGAAGCAATTAAGGTTAGAGTTTTTGGGGTCAAAATAGTAAATTCATTTAAAAGTTTTTAAATATTTTTTTAGAGGGTTAAAATTGATTTTTCACCCAATTCCAGCTTTTATCTGCCGGAAAGGGTAAATTTGCACATACACTAACTATCTAGGGTTATATTTGCACTTTTAACTATCAAAAGGTTATATTTGCACTTATGTGAATTAGGTAGGGTCATATATGCATTTTTCTCTTATTTTAATGAAGCATGTTGGAGAAACATTAACCAAGGCCGCTTAACATGCTGTTTGGGAGGCCGTCTTCGTAGCTCTCAAAGATAGTATTTATAGGCCCTACTTGCGGCTAACTACTAGAAAGTAGATAGTAGCAATTCTTGGTCGTCTAGGAAAAAATGGGGTTTTACCGAGTGTTAAACATAGTTAAAAAGTACACGAAGAAGTCAGTCTACGTGTGTGGTAACAAAGTGGGGATTTTGGTTTTGGAAAATACTATGATTACATTAAACTACTAAATTAGCAAACTATTATAGAGAATGATGCAAATACGACAACATTAGCACAAAAGGCGAAATAAGGATTATAACGAGTCTTGGGCGCAATTGGTTTACATTTATAGTCATCCTTTGATCACCTTATTTAACCTATTTTTATGCATTAATCACATATTTTGGAGAATTTATCAACGCCTTTTGAGTGAAGATATTTCTCGTCTCTCCTCGATTATACTTAGAGTGGGCGATCGGTGCCACACAACAACCCTTACCCTCGGGTCACCCTAGATGATCAGCGTCATAGACTTCCCCGAGAATATAAATACACATGGATAACCAATACAACTAACACAATATCCTAAAAGCGAGAAATATTAGGATAACACCATTATATTTACTAATAACGACTACGAGGATCGGCCTTCATGCTAATCGTTGGTAGTGAGCCAGATTAAAAATTAGTCAAACTCATTAAAATTCATCTTAAATCAAAGCAATTTCATCAATCAATAATCATAATTAGTTGTCACACCCAATTATAACCTAACATCAACTAATGAAAATCACATCGACAAAAGGTCGAAGTCTTTCGGGTTTGACCAAAAACCTAGAAAATAAATAATTCACAATTTTCAACTAGTTGATCATCCTAGTCTAAATCATGCATTAATTATACAAAAAATCACAAAATATACTTGATAATCGAAGCACAAAATAGGATGAACTAAATCTCACAAATTCATACTAGAAATGCTTACCTATTTCTCCCAAGGGTATATTTAGCCTAGATTAGCTAAACCCATAACATAATAGCAAGAATCTATGATAAACATAAGAGAAAAGATGAAGAAATAAATGTATTTTTAGGGTTTTTGCAAGAGAAAATCGGATAAGAAGAGAATAGAATCCAAGAAGAGGCTAAAAAAATGACTTAAGGCCTCAGCTCAGATCCGTCTCTGCGGACCGCAAGGCAGGTCTGCGGTTCCGCGGAGAAGCTGTTGACAGAAGCATCCTGTTTTACTGTTGTTGAGGGCCGCAAGGCAGGTCTGGGGCCCGCAGAGAAGCTTCTGCCATTATCTACCAAAATTCCATATTTTGGCCTTTTGTCTTCGAAATCTTCTAGCTTCTTCGATTCTTTCTTCAAAAGACTGTGGATATGATTATTATATCATTATGTGAGGAGATTAGGTGTTTAAAAGACTGTGGTCCTACTTGTCTAGGTTATCCCTCAGCATTGGTTCATAAGCTTGTTAGTGCTAGGGATTTTTGCCATATATTTAGAGGCATGTATATTAAAATGGCTAAGGTTGGACGTTATGGGGATTTGCTCCAACTTTGTGAACAAAACCCTGAGTTAGACGTCACTGGTTTGGGTGAGGCGTGTGTTCTGGATGAGGCATTGTAAAGACCTAGGGTTATTTTTGATCGTGGGTTTCTAAATCTTGTGGGTTGGGAGTGCAAATTTTTGCCTTATTAGGGTACTTGAGGAGATGGGCACACTTCCTATTTTAGTGGAGCTGAAGGGATGCAATATGGATCCGGTTGGTTTCTTTCTAATCCATTTAAGGTCAATGGTGCATTATGGGATGATAATGCATCCGAAACTATTAGAGCTGAGCCACGGTGTTACAGGGTGACCTTGGTCCAAGCTCCCTCTCCCTCACACTGCGGGCCGACCCACTCAACATAGTGTTGAGAAGACTCTTGCCTCATGCTCCTTGTAATAGATTTTCTTCCAGTGCTTGTAAATACTTGTTTCTTTTCTAGTTGTAGTGCTAGCCGGTTGAAAGTCATAGGGCCTCCGAGCCCTAATTTCTTTGACCACTTTTGTTCTTATAGCTGGCATTTGGAATTACTTTGGTACAACATATATGTGGAGTAATGAACATCACACATGGTTACCCCTTTTGCTTTATAAGAAATATTGAGCTTTCGCTCTACCAACTCGTTGGTTTCTAATTAAGTAATAATGGTTTGAACACTATGTTTGAGTGTTTGTGTTTGTTGCTCTTGTCCGTTAGGGCCTTGAGCTCCACGCTTCTTTAAAGGCCTGGTGTGTTATCCAACCACCTGTTAAGTGCGACGTCCGTGGAGCCTAAGTGGAGTCTTTTCATTCTTGTGTTAAGCTTTTCACTGTTGTTCTGATCCAAGAGGGGAGAGACCCGTTACAGTTGGTATCAAAGCCTCAAGATCTTCGAGACCAAGAAGCATTCAGAAGTACTGTTAAAGACACACTACAATGTCAGAACATGTGGGAGATTCTAGTAATATCAT
>JAULKM010076806.1:5758-27713 GCA_032355605.1 Rubia tinctorum
ATAAATGTGAAATCCAAGTAAGTGTAGTTCAAATAATCCAGAGCACCTGTTGGGAGAGACTAATTAATGCTCTGGAAAGAATTAAGACCAGGCTTAGTTTGCATCACATTCTAACTATATACGTGATTAAATAACACTCTTACATAAGTAAGCAATAAGAAGCAAGGAAATCGCACCATGGATGAATATTCTCAATATCTCGAACTGACCATTAGAAAAGGGTTGGTATGCGAGAGGATAATGCATTTCAGGAGAACTTGTATATCAAGGACAAATGGTGAATGTCCAAATACCAATTAAGGTTAAACGTAATGTATATCAATGAGAGAATTATTGGTGAAATAAAGGTTGGTTTAAAGTACCTTAAAGCCAAAAAAGAACCCATCCTATAGATTAAACAATCAAAGGTCTTAGTTTGACTCGGGATCTTCTAACTTTGACTGAGTACGAGGGAAAGTGAAGGCCATCTTTGGTTCTTTTTAGACGTATTTATATCTAAAATTAATTCATAATGAACATACAACTGCCGCCACAAATAAACCACAGTCCATCCGAAATTCGAGTAAGTGTACTTCAAAGAATATACATCATTTGATGGAAGCGACTGATTACTATTTGGGTAGATGGAAGACTGAGCTTCATTTGTATCATGTTCCAACCACGTACTTGATGAAAAACACTCTTACTTAAGCAATATGTAGCGAGGATATCGAACTGTGGGTTAATATTTGCAATATCTAGAACTTACAATGAGAAGGGTTTGTATGCGAGAGGTGGATTCATTCGTATAGAACCATTTTATCGAAGCACTAAAAGAGAATCTTTAAGTACTAATTAAGCTTCAACATATTTTTTCAGTGAGGCACTTATTGGTGTAAGAAAGGTCTGTTGAATGTACATTTGGGCATAAAAGACCCCATCGTACAACTTTAACAATCCAAGGCCTAGGTTTGACATGAGACCTTCTAATTTATGAGAGTAAGCGGGACAACGATGGGGAAGCTTTTGTCCTACCAAGAAGTACTCTAATCCTACTTTTAAATGTAATGAACAAATAATGGAAACCTAAATCAACAAAAATAAATGTGAAATCCAAGTAAGTGTAGTTCAAATAATCAAGAGCACCTACTAGGAGAGACTAATTACTACTTTGGAAAGAATTAAGACCAGGCTTAGTTTGAATCATATTCCAACTACGTACATGATTAAATAACACTCTTACATAAGTAAGCAATAAGAAGCAAGGAAATCGCACCATGGACGAATATTCTAAATATCTCGAACTGACCATTAGAGAGGGGTTGGTATGCAAGAGGATAATGCATTTCAGGAGAACTTGTATATCAAAGGACTAATGGTGAATGTCCAAATACGAATTAAGGTTAAACCCAATGTATATCAATGAGATAATTATTGGTGAAATAAAGGTTGGCTTAAAGTATCTTAAAGCCAAAAAGAACACATCCTATAGCTTGAAAAATCAAAGGTCTTGGTTTGACTCGGGATTTTTTAACTTTGGCTGAGTACGAGGGAATGTGGTCAGCTTTGTTTATTTTTAGATGCATTCATATCCAACATTCATTCTTAATGAACATATAACAACCGTCACAAATCAACCACAATCCATCCGATATTTGAGTAAGTGTACTTCAAAGAATCTAGAGCATTTGATGGAAGAGACTGACTGCTACTTGGGAAAGATGGAAGACTGGGATTCGTTTGTATCATGTTCCAAACACATACTTGATAAAAAGCACTCTTACTTAAGCAATATGTAGCAAGGATATCGAACCGTGGTTTAATATTTGCAATATCTAGAACTAACAATGAGAAGGGTTTGTATGCAAGAGGATGATTCATTCGTCAAGAACCATTTTATCGAAGCACTAAAGGAGAATCTTCAAGTACTAATTAAGCTTCAACATTATGTTTCAGTGAGGGACTTATTAGTGTAAGAAAGGTTTGTTGAATGTATCTTTGGACATAAAAGACCCCATCGTACAACTTTAACAATCCAAGGCCTAGGTTTGACATGAGACCTTCTAATTTATGAGAGTAAGAGGGACAACGATGGGAAAGATTTGGTCCTACACAGAAGTACTCTAATCTGACTTTTAAATGTAATGAACGAATAATAGTAACCTCAAATCAACAAAAATAAATGTGAAATCCAAGTAAGTGTAGTTCAAATAATCAAGAGCAACTGCTGGTAGAGATTAATTACTACTTTGGAGAGAATTAAGATCGGGCTTTGTTTGTATCACATTCCAACTATGTACGTGATTAAATAACACTCTTACATAAGTAAGCAATAAGAAGCAAGGAAATCGCACCATGGACGAATATTCTCAATATCTCGAACTGACCATTAGAGAAGGGGTTGTATGTGGGAGGATAATGCATTTCAGGAGAACTTGTATATCAAAGGACTAATGGTGAATGTCCAAATACCAATTAAGTTTAACGTTAGGTATATCAATGAGAGGATTATTAGTGAAATAAAGGTTGCTTTAAAGTACCTTAAAGACAAAAAAGAACCCATCCTATAGCTTGAACCATCAAAGGTTTTGGTTTGACTCGGGATCTTTTAACTTTGGCTGAGTATGAGGGAAAGTGGTCAGCTTTGGGTTTTTTATACGAATTCATATCCAACTTTCATTCTTAATGAACATAGAACTTCCGTCACAAATCAACCACAATCCATCCAAAATTTGAGTAAGTGTACTTCAAAGAATCTAGAGCATTTGATGGAAGAGACTTACTTCTACTTGGGAAAGATGGAAAACTGAGCTTCGTTTGTATCATGTTCCAACCACGTAATTGATGAAAAACACTCTTACTGAAGAAATATGTAGCGAGGATATCTAACCGTGGATTAATATTTGCAATATCTAGAACTAACAATGAGAAGGGTTGGTAAGCGAAAGGATGATTCATTTGTGAAGAACCATTTTATCGATGCACTAAAGGAGAATCTTCAAGTACTAATTAAGATTCAACATCATGTTTCAGTGAGGGACTTATTGGTGTAAGAAAGGTTTGTTGAATGTACCTTTTGGTATAAAAGACTCCATCGTACAACTTTAACATTCCAAGTCCTAGGTTTGACATGAGACCTTCTAATTTATGAGAGCAAGAGGGACAATATTGTGGAAGCTTTGGTCCTACCCAAAAGTACACTAATCCTACTTTTAAATGTAATGAACGAATAATGTAAACCTTAAATCAAAAAAAATAAATGTGAAATCCAAGTAATTGTAGTTCAAATAATCAATAGCACATGCTGAGAGATACTAATTATTGCTTGGGAAAGAATTAATAACGGGCTTCCTTTGTATCATATTCAACGCATGTACTTGATTAAATAACATTCTTACCTAAGCAAGCAATAAGAAGTAAGGAAATTTCACCATGGATGAATATTTTAAATATCTCGAACTGACAATGAGAGAAGGATATAAAAGACCCAATCCTACAATTTTAATAATCAAAGCCCCAGGTTTGACATAAGACCTTCTTATTCTTGGAGAGTAAGAGGGACAACGATGGAGAAGTGGTCCTATGCAAAAGTAATCTAATAATAATTTAATTTTTAATGAACGAAGAATAGAAACCTAAAATTAACAAAAATGAATGTGAAATCAAAGTAAGTGTAGTTCAAAGAATCAAGAGCACTTGCTAGAAGAGACTAATTACTACATGGGAAAGAATTAAGAACTGGTTTTTTTGTATCATGTTCCAACCACGTATTTGATAAAATAACACTCGTATGTAAGCAAGGAATAAGAAGGAAGGAAATCCCACCATAGACTAATATTCTCAAAATCTCGAACTAACCATGAGAGAAGGGTTGGTATACGAGAGGATAATGCATTTCTGGAGAAATTGTATATTAAAGAACTAATTGAGAATGTCCAAATACTGATTAAGGTTAAATGTAATGTATATAAATGGGATACTTATTGGTGAAATAAAGGTTGGTTGAAAGTCCCTTAAGGCAAAAAAAGAACCCATCCTACAGCTTGAACAATCAAAGGTCTTGGTTTAACTCGAAATCTTCTAACTAAGGTTGAGTACGAAGGAAAGTGAAGGGCAGCTTTGGTCCTTTTCAGACGTATTTAAATATAAAATTTAGTCTTAATGAACATAGAATCACCCCCACAAATCAACCATAATCCATCCTAAATCCAAGAAGGTGTACTTAAAAGAATCTTGTGCATTTGATAGAAGAGACTGACTGCTTCTTGGGAAAGATTAAAGACTGGCCCTTATTTGTATCATGTTCCAACCATGTATTTGATGAAAAAATACTTGTACTTAAGAAATATGAAACCAAGAGATTGCACTGTGGGTTAACATTTTCAATATCTGGAACTAACCATGAGAAGGGTATATAAGCGAGAGGATGATGCTTTTTGTGAAGAACCCCTTTATCGAAGTTCAAAAGAAGAATATTCAAATACTGATTAAGCTTCAATATAATGTTTCTATGAGGGACTTATTAGTGTAGCAAAGGTTTGTTGAATGTACCTTTGGGAATGAAAGACCCCATCTTACAATTTTAACAATTAAAGGCCTAGGTTTGACATGGGACTTTCTAATTTTGGAGAGTGAGGGGGACAATGATGGGAAATCTATGGTCCTACCCACACATACTCTAATCCTACTTTTAGTTGTAATAAATGAAGAATGAAAACCTCAAATCAACAAAAATAATTGTGCAATCCAAGTAAGTGTAGTTCAAAGAATCAAGAGCACCTACTAGAAGAGACTAATTACTACTTGGGAATGAATTAAGACTGGCCTTTGTTTGTATCATGTTCTAACCACGTACTTGATAGAATAACAATCGTACGCAAGCAAGAAATAAGAAGCCAGGAAATCACACCATGGACAAATATTCTCAATATCTCGAACTAACCATGAGAGAAGGGTTGGTATGCGAATGGATAATGCATTTCCGAACAACTCGTATATTAAAGGACTAATAAATAATGTCCAAATACCAATTACGATTAAATTTAATGTGTCAATGAGTAACTTGTTGGTAAACGAAAGGTTTGTTGAAAGTACATTTAAGCTGAAAAAGAACCCATCCTACTGCTATAACAATCAAAGGTCATGGTTTGACTCGGGATCTTCTAACTTCGGCTGAGTATGAGGGAAAGCGAAGGGCAGTTTTGGTTCCTTTAAAAATTATTCAAATCTAACATACAGTCTTAATGAACATAAAATCGCCGCCACAAATCTACCACAATCCATCCGAAATCTGAGTAAGTGTACTTCTAAGAATCTAGAGCATTTGATGGACGAGACTGTCTGCTACTTGGGAAAGATGGAAGACTGAGCTTCGTTTGTATCATGTTCCAAACACTCGTACTTAAGCAATATAATGCGAGGATATCGAACTGTGGGATAATATTTGCAATATCAAGAACTAACAATGAGAAGGGTAGGTATGCGAGAGGATGATGAATTCGTGAAAAACCCTTTTATTGAAGCACTTGAGGAAAATCTGCAAGTAGCGATTAAGCTTTAACATCATGATTAAATGAGGGACTTATTGGTGTAAGAAAGGTTTGTTGAATAGACCTTTGGGTATGAAAGAACCCATCCCACAACTTTAACAATCAAAGGCCTAGGTTTTACATGGGACCTTATAATTTTGGAGAGTAAGAGGGACAATGAAGGGGAAGCTTAGGTCCTACCTAGAGGTACTCAAATCCTAATTTCAATTGGAATGAATGGAGAATTCCAAGCTCAAATCAACAAAAACAAATACGAAATCCAAGTAAGTGTCGTTCATATAATCAAGAGAACTTGCTAGAAGAGACTAATTACTACTTGGGAAAGAATTAAGACCGGGATTTTTTTGTATCATATTCCAACCACGCACTTGTGCAAATAACACTCTTATGTAATCAAGAAATAAGAAGCAAGGAAATCACACCTTGGACGAATTTCTCAATATTTCGAACTAACCACGAGAGTAGGGTTGGTATGCGAGTGGTTAATTCATTTCTGAAGAAATTGTATATTAAAGGACTAATAAAGAATGATTAAATACCGATTAAGGTTAAATGTAATGTATCAAAGAGTGACTTGTTGGAGAACTAAAGGTTGATTGAAAGTACCTTAAAGCCAAAAAAGAATCCATCCTACCTCTACAACAATCGAAGGTCATGGTTTGACTCGGGATCTTTTAACTTTGGCTGAGTACGAGGGAAAATCAAAGGCATCATTTGTTTTTTTAGACGTATTCAAATCTAACATTCAGTCTTAATGAACATAAAATGGTCACCACAAATCAATCACAATCCATCCAAAATCTGAGTAAGTGTACTTCTAAGAATCTAGAGCATTTGATGGAAGAGACTTACTACTACTTGGCAAAGGTGGAAAACTAAGCTTCGCTTGTATCATGTTCCGACCACGTACTTGATTAAAAATCACTCGTAATTAAGAAATATGAAGCAAGGATATTGAATCGTGGGTTAATATTTTCAATATATGAAACTAAAAATGAGAACGGTAGGTATAAGGCATGATTATCCATTTATGAAGAACTAATTTATCAAAGCCTTAAAGGAGAATCTTCAAATAGCGATTAAGCTTGAACATTATGTTTGAATGAGAGACTTATTGGTGTAAGAAAAGTTTGTTGAATGGACCTTTGGGCATGAAAGACCCCATTCTAAAACTTTAACAATCAAAGGCCTAGGTTTAACATGGGACATTACAATTTTTGAGAGTAAGACGGACAATAATAGGTAAGCTTTGGTCCTACCCAGACGTACTTGAATCCTAATTTCAATTGTAATGAACGGAGAATGCCAAGCTCAAATCAACAAAAATAAATATGAAATCCAAGTAAGTATAGTTCATATGATAAGAGCACTTGCTGGAAGAGACTAATTACTACTTGGGAAAGAATTAAAATTGGGTTTTTTCTTTATCATGTTCCAACCACGTACTTGATCAAATAACACTCGTATGTAAGAAAGAAATAAGAAGCAAGGAAGTCACACCATTGAAGAATATTCTCAATATCTCGAACTAACCATGGGAGTAGGGTTGGTATGCGAGTCGATAATGCATTTCTGAAGAACTTGTATATAAAAGGACTAATAAAGAATGTCCTAATACCGATTAAGGTTAAGTGTAATGTATCAATGAGTGACTTGCTGGTGAATGAAAGGTTGATTGAAAGTACCTTAAAGCTGAAAAAGAACCCATCCTATTGGTATAACAATCAAAGGTCATGGTTTGACTCCGGATCTTCTAACTTTGGCTGAGTACGAGGGAAAATCAAGGCCAACTTTGGTTTTTTCATACGTATTCAAATCCAACATTCAGTCTTAATGAACATGAAATGGCCACCACAAATCTACAACATTCCATCTAAAATCTGAGTAAGTCTACTTCTAAGAATCTAGAGTATTTGATGGAAGAGAATGACTGCTACTTGGCAAAAGTGGAAAACTAAGCTTCGCTTGTATCATGTTCCAACCATGTTCCAACCATGTACTTTATGAAAAATCACTTGCACTTAAGGAATATGAAGCAAGGATATTGAATCGTGGTTTAATATTTTCAATATCTGGAACTAACAATTAGGACGGTAGGTATAAGGGAGGATGATGCATTTGTGAAGAACTAGTTTATCAAAGCTCCAGAGGAGAATCTTCAAATACCAATTAAGCTTCAACATCTTATTTCAATGAGGGACTCATTGGTGTAATTAAGTTTTGTTCAATGTACCTTTGGGCATAAAAGACCCCATCCTATAACTTTAATAATCAAAGCCCCGGGTTTGATATGAGACCTTCTAATTTTGGAGAGTAAAATGGACAATGATGGAGAAGTGGTCCTATGTAAAAGTAATCTAATCCTAATTTTAGTTTTAATGAACGAAGAACAAAAACCCCAAATTAATAAAAATAAATGTGAAATCTAAGTAAGTGTAGTTCAAAGAATCAAGAGCACCTGCTAGAAGAGACTAATTACTACTTGGGAAAGAAATATGACCGGGCTTTTTTGTATCATGTTCCAACAACTTATTTGATAAAATAACACTCGTATGTAAGCAAGAAATAAGAAGCAAGGAAATCTCACCATGGACAAATATTCTCAATATCTCAAACTAACCATGAGAGAAGTGTTGGTATACGAGTGGATAATGCATTTCTGGAGAAATTGTATATCAAAGGATTAATTGAGAATTTCCAAATACCGATTAAGGTTAAACATTTTGTATATAAATGGGAGACTTATTGGTGAAATAAAGGTTGGTTGAAAGTACCTTAAAGCCAAAAAAAACCATCCTATAGCTTGAACAATCAAAGGTCGTGGTTTAACTCGGGATCTTCTAACTTTTGCTGAGTACGGAGGAAAGTGAAGGGAAACTTTGATCCATTTCAAACGTATTCAAATCTAACATTTAGTCTTAATGAACATAGAATTACCACCACAAATCAACCAAAATCTATCTGAAATCTGAGAAGGTGTACTTCAAAGAATCAAGAGCATTTGATGGAAGAGACTGACTGCTACTTGGGCAAGATTGAAGAGTGAACCTCATTTGTATCATTTTCCAACTGCGTAGTTGATGAAAAAACACTCATACTTAACCAATATGAAGAAAGAAGATTGCACCGTGTGTTAATATTTTCAATATCTGGAACTAACCATGAGAAGGATAGGTAAGCGAGAAGAGGATGCATTTGTGAAGAACCTCTTTATCAAAGTACGAAAGAAGAATATTCAAATACTGATTAAGCTTGAATATAATATTTCAATGAGGGACTTATTGGTGTAAAAAAGGTTTGTTGAATGTACCTTTGGGCATGAAAGACCCCATCTTAAAACTTTAACAATCAAAGGCCTAGGTTTGACATGGGACTTTCTAATTTTGGAGAGTAAGAGGGACAATTATGGGAAATCTATGGTCCTACCCATACATACTCTAATCCTACATTTATTTGTAATGAATGAAGAATGGAAACCTTAAATCAACAAAAATAATTGTTCAGTCCCAGTAAGTGTAGTTCAAAGAATCAAGAGCACCTGCTGGAAGAGACTAGATACTACTTTGGAAAAATTAAGACCAGGATTTGTTTGTATCATGTTCGAACCACATACTTGATAGAATAACACTCGCACGTAAGGAAGAAATAAGAAGTGAGGAAATCACACCATGGATGAATATTCTCAATATCTCGAACTAACCAAGAGAGTAGGGTTGGTGTGCGAGTGGATAATGCATTTTTGAATTGGTTGAAAGTACCTTAAAGCCAAAAAAGAACCCATCCTACTGCTATAACAATCAAAGGTCATGGTTTGACTCGGGATCTTCTAAATTTGGCTGAGTACGAGGAAAAGTGAAGGGCAGTTTTGATTCCTTTGAAAAATATTCAAATCTAACATACAGTCTTAATGAACATAAAATGGCAGCCACAAATCAACCACAATCCATCCGAAATCAAAGTAAGTGTACTTCAAAGAATCTAGAACATTTGATGAAAGATGGAGGACTGAGCTTATTTTGTATCATGTTCCAACCATATACTTAATAAAAAAACACTCGCACTTAAGCAATATGAAGTAAGGATATTAAACTGTGGGTTAATATTTGCAATATCTGGAACTAAAAATGAGAAGGGTAGCTATGCGAGAGGATGATGCATTCGTGAAGAACTCGTTTATCGAAGCACTTGAGGAGAATCTTCAAATAGCAATTAAGCTTCAACATCATGATTCAATGAGGAACTTATTGGTGTCAGAAAGGTTTGTTGAATGAACCTTTTGGCATTAAAGATGAATCCTTCAACTTTAACTTTCAAATTCCTAGGTTTAACATGGGACCTTATAATTTTAGAGAGTAACAGGGAAATAATGGGGAAGCTTTTGTCCTACCCAGACGTACTCGAATCCTAATTTCAATTGTAATGAACGGAGAATACCAAGCTCATATCAACAAAAATAAATATGAAATCCAAGTGTAGTTCATATAATCAAGAGCACTTGTTGGAATAGGCTAATTACCAATTGGGAAATAATTAAGACCGGGCCTTTTTTGTATCCAAACATGTACTTGAAGAAATAACACTCGTATGTAAGCAAGAAATAAAAAGCAAAAAAATATATCATGGACGAATATTATCAATATCTCAAACCAACCATGAGAGTAGGGTTGGTATGCGAGTGGATAATGCATATCTAAAAAACTTGTATACTAAAGGACCAATAAATAATGTCCAAATAACAATTAAGGTTAAAGTAATGTATCAATGAGTGACTTGTTGGTGAACGAAAGGTTGACTGAATGTACCTTAAAGCCAAAAAAGAACCCATCCGACTGCTATAACAATCAAAGGTCATGGTTTGACTCGGGATCTTCTAACTTTTGCTAAGTATCAGGAAACATCAATGGCAGCTTTGGTTTTTTTTTCAGACGTATTCAAATCTAATATCCAGTCTTAATGAACATAGAATGGCCGTCACAAATCTACCACAATCCACCCAAAATCTGAGTAAGTGTACTTTTAATAATCTAGAGCATATGATGGAAGATACTGGCTGCTACTTGGGAATGATGGAAGACAAAGTTATGTTTGTATTATGTTCCAACCATGTATTTGATGAAAAAACACTCATACTTACGCAATATGAAGCGAGGATATCAAACTGTGGGTTAATATTTGTAATATCAGGAGCTAACAATGAGAAGGTTAGGTATGCGAAAGGATGATGCATTCGTGAAGAACCTGTTTCTCAAAGCACTTGAGGAGAATCCTCAAATAGTGATTAAGCTTCAACATCATGTTTCAATTAGGGACTTATTGGTGTAATAAAGGTTTTTTGAATGGACCTTTGACATGAGACCTTATAATTTTGAAGAGTAAGAGGGACAATAATGGGGTAGCTTTAGTCCTACCCAGACGTACTTGAATCCCAATTTCAATTTTAATGAACGGAGAATGCCAAACTCAAATCAACAAAAATAATTACAAAATCAAAGTAAGTGTAGTTTACAAAAATAATCACACCATGGTCGAATATTCTCAATATCTGAAACTAACCATGAGAGTAGGGTTGGTATGCGGGTAGATAATGCATTTCTGGAGAACTTGTATATAAAAGAACTAATAAAGAATGTCCAAATACCGGTTAAGATTAAATGTAATGTATTAATGATTGACTTTTTGGTGAACGAAAGGTTGATTGAAAGTACCATAAAGCCGAAAAAGAAACCATCACTGCTATAAAAATCAAAGGTCATGGTTTAACTCGGGATCTTCTAACTTTGGTTGAGTACGAGGGAAAATCAAGGGCAGCATTGGTTTTTTCCAGACGTATTCAAATACAACATTCAGTCTTAATGAACATAAAATGACCGCCACAAATGTACCCCAATCCATCCAAAATCTGAGTAAGTGTACTTCTAAGAATCTAGAGCATTAGATGGAAGAGACTGGCTGCTACTTGGGAAAGACGGAAGACTGAGCTTCGTTTGTATCATGTTCTAACCACGTATCTGATTAAAAAAACACTCGTACTTAAGCAATATGAAGCAAGGATATCGAACCGTAGGTTAATATTTGCAATATCAGGAACTAACAATGAGAAGGGTACGTATGCGAGAGGATGATGCATTCGTGAAGATCCCGTTTATCAAAACACTTGAGGAGAATCTTCAAATAGTGATTAAGCTTCAAGATCAAGTTTCAATGAGGGACTTATTGGTGTAATAAAGGTTTGTTGAATGGACGTTTGGGCATGAAAGACCCCATCCTACAACTTTAACAATCAAAGGCCTAGGTTTGACATGGGACCTAACAATTTTGGAGAGTAAGAGGGACAATAATGGGGAATATTTGGTCCTACCCAGACATACTCGAATCCTAATTTGAATTGTAATAAACAGAGAAAGCCAAGCTCAAATCAACAAAAAAAATATGAAATCCATGTAAGTGTAGTTCATATAATCAAGAGCACTTGCTGGAAGAGACTAATTACTACTTGGGAAAGAATTAAGACTGGGTTTTTTTGTATCATATTTCAACCACGTACTTGATGAAATAACACTCGTATATAAGCAAGAAATAAGAAGCAAGGAAATCACACCATGGACAAATATTCTCAATATCTCGAACTAACCATGAGAGTAGGGTTGGTATGCTAGTGGATAAGGCATTTATGATGAACTTGTATATTAAAGGACTAATAAAGAATGTCCAAATAAAAATTAAGGTTAAATGCAATGTGTCAATGAGTGACTTTCTATTGAATGAAAGGTTGATTGAAAGTACCATAAAGCTGAAAAAGAACCCATCCTACTGCTATAACAATCAAAGATCATGGTTTGACTCGGGATCTTCTAATTCTGGCTCGGTACGAGGGAAAATCAAGGGCATCTTTGGTTTTTTTCCAGACGTAGTCAAATCCTACATTCAGTCTTAATGAACATAAAATGGCTGCCACAAATATACCACAATCCATCTGAAATCTGAGTAAGTATACTTCTAAGAATCTTGAGCATTTGATGGAAGAGACTGACTGCTACTTGGCAAAGGTGGAAAACTAAGCTTCGCTTGTATCATGTTCCAATCACATACTTGATGAAAAATCACTCGTACTTAAGGAATATGAAGCTAGGATATTGAATCGTGGGTTAATATTTTCAATATATGGAACTAACAATGAGAACGGTAGGTATAAGGGAGGATGATGCATTTGCGAAGAACTAGTTTATCAAAGCACTAAAGGAGAATCTTCAAATACCGATTAAGCTTCAACATCTTGTTTTAATGAGGGACTTATTGGTGTAAGCATTTTTTGTTGAATGTACCTTTGGGTATAAAGGACCCCAACCTACAACTTTAACAATCAAAGCCTCAGGTTTGACATGAGACCTTCTAATTTTGGAGAGTAAGAGGGACAATGATGGATAAGTGGTCCTACGCAAAAGTAATCTAATCCTAACTTTAGTTTTAATGAACATAGAACATAAACCTCAAATTAACTAAAATAAATGTGAAATCTAAGTAAGTGTAGTTCAAACAATCAGGATCACCTTCTAGAAGATACTAATTACTACTTGGGAAAGAATTAAGACCGGGATTTTTTTATCATGTCCCAACCCATATGTAAGCAAGAAATAAGTAGCAAGGAAATCTCACCATGTAAGAATATTCTTAATATCTCGAACTAACCATGAGAGAAGTGTTGGTATACGAGAGGATAATGCATTTCTGGAGAAATTGTATATCAAAGGACTAATTGAGAATGTCCAAATATGGATTAAGGTTAAATGTAATGTATATAAGGAGACTTATTGGTGAAAGAAAGGTTGGTTCAAAGTACCTTAAAGCCAAAAACGAACCCGTCTATAGCTTAAATAATCAAAGATCATGGTTTAACTCGGGATCTTCTAACCTTGGCTGAGTACGAAGGAAAGTGAAGGGCAGCTTTGGTCCTTTTCAGACGTATTCAAATCAAACATTTAGTCTTAATAAACATAGAATTACCACAACAAATCAACCACAATTCATCTGAAATCCGATAAGGTGTACTTCAAAGAATCAAGAGCATTTGATGGAAGAGACTAACTGCTACTTGGGAAAGATTGAAGAGTGAGCCTCATTTGTATCATTTTCCAATAGAGTTGTTGATGAAAAAAACTTGTACTTAACCAATATAAAGCAAGGAGATTGCACCGTGGGTTAATATTTTCAATATCTGGAACAGACCATGAGAAGGGTGGGTAAGCGAGAAGATGATGCATTTGTGAAGAACCCCTTTATCGAAGTACAAAAGAAGAATATTCAAATACTGATTAAGCTTCAACATAATGTTTCAATGAGGGACTTATTGGTGTAAAAAAAGGTTTGTTGAAGGTACTTTGGGCATGAAAGACCCCATCTTAAAATTTTAACAATCAAAGGCCTAGGTTCAACATGCGACTTTCGAATTTTGGAGAGTAAGAGGGACAATGATGGGAAATCTATGGTCCTACCAAAACATACTCTAATCCTACTTTTAGTTGTAATGAATGAATAATGGAAACCTTAAATCAACAAAAAATAGTTGTGCAATCTAAGTAAGTGTAGTTCAAAGAATCAAGAGCACATGATGGAAGAGACTAATTACTACTCGGGAAAGAATTAAGACTTGCCTTTGTTTGTATCATGTTCGAACCACGTACTTGATAGAATAACACTCGCATGTAAGCTGGAAATAAGAAGCGAAGAAATCTTACCATGGACGAATATTCTAAATATCTCGAACTAACCATAAGAGTAGGGTTGGTGTGCGAGTGGATGATGCATTTCTGAAGAACTTGTATATTTAAGGACTAATAAAGAATGTCATAATACCAATTAAGGTTAAAAATAATGTATCAATGAGTGACTCGTTGGTGAACAAAAGGTTGGTAGAAAGTACCTTAAAGCCAAAAAAGAACCTATCCTGCTGCTATAACAATCAAAGGTCTTGGTTTGACTCGGGATCTTCTAACTTCGGCTGAGTACGAAGGAAAGTGAAGGGCAGTTTTGGTTCCTTTCAAAAATATTCAAATCTAACATACAGTATTAATGAACATAAAATGATAGCCACAAATCAACAACACTCCATCCGAAATCCAAGTAAGTGTACTTAAAAGAATCTAGAGCATTCGATGGAGAAGAGTGACTGTTATTGGGAAAGATGGAGGACTGAGCTTATTTTGTATCATGTTCTAACAATATACTTGATAAAAAAAACTCGTACTTAATCAATATGAAGCAAGGATATTGCACCATGGGTTAATATTTGCAATATCTGGAACTAACAATGAGAAGGGTAGTTATGCGAGAGGATGATGCATTCGTGAAAAACCCGTTAATCGAAGCACATGAGGAGAATCTTCAAATAGTGATTAAACATCAACATCATGATTCAATTAGGGACTTATTTGTGTAATAAAGGTTTGAATGAATCGTTAGGCATGAAAAACAATCAAAAACATTTTGTTGAATGTACCTTTGTGCAGAAAAGACCCAATCCTACAACTTTAACAATGAAAGGCCTAGGTTTGACATGGTACCTTATAATTTTGGATTTTAAGAGGGAAAATGATGGGGAAGCTTTGGTCCTAACCAAATGTACTCTAATCCTACAGGTAATTGTAATTAACCGAGAATGGAAACCTCAAATCAACAAAAATAAATGTGAAATCCAAGTAAGTGTAGTTCATATTATCAAGAGCACTTGTTGGAAAATACTAATTACTACTTGGGAAAGAATTAAGACCGGTCTCTGTTTGTATCATGTTCCAACCACATACTTGATAGAATAACACCTGTAAGTAGAGCATGAAATGATAAGAAATGATGTCACACCATGAGAGAAGGGGGTGTATGCGAGAGGATAATTCTTTTGTGGAGAACTTGTATACCTAAGGAGTAACGAAGAATGTCCAAATACTGATTAAGATTAAATATAATTAATATAAATGAGAGACTTATTGGTGAAATAAATATTGGTTGAAAGTACCTTAAATCCGAAAAAGAACCAATCCTACAGCTTTAACAATCAAAGGTTTGGTTTGACTTGGGATCTTCTAACTTTTGCTGAGTATGAGGGAAAATGAAGGGAAACTTTGGTCATTTACATACATATTCAAATCAAACATTTAGTCTTAATAAATATAGAACGGAAGTCACAAATCAACCACAATCCATCCGAAATCCGAGTAAGTGTACTTCAAATAATCTAGTGCATTTGATGGAAGAGACTGACTACTACTTGGGAAAGATGGAAACCCAGCTTCATTTGTATCAAGTTCCAACCATGTACCTGATGAAAAAACACTCGTACTTCTGTAACATGAAGCATGGATATCGAACTGTGGGTTAATATTTGCAATATCCGGAACTAACAATTAAAAGGGTAGGTATGCGAGAGGATGATGCATTTGTGAAGAACCCGTTTATAAAAGCACTAAAGAAGAATATTAAAATACTGATTAAACTTCAATATAATGTTTCAATGAGGGAATTATTTGTGTAAGAAAGGTTTGTTGAATATACCTTTGGGCACGAAAGACCCTATCCTACAACTTTAACATTCAAAGGCCTAGGTTTTACATGGGACCTTATAATTTTGGAGAGTAAGAGGGACAATGATGGGGAAGCTTTGGTCCTACCTAGGCATACTATAATCTTAATTTTAGTTATAATGAACGCAAAATGGAAACCTCAAATCAAAAAAAATTAATGTGAAATCCAAGTAAGTATAGTTCAAAGAATAAAGAGCACTTGCTGGATGAGACTAATTACAAATTGGGAAAGAAATAAGACCGGGATTTTTTGTAGCATTCTCCAAACATGTAATTGATAGAATAACACTCATACATAAGCAAGGAATAAGAAGCAAAGAAGTTGCATGATAGACAAATATTCTCAATATCTCGAACTAACCATGGGAGAAGAGTTGGTATGCGAGAGGATAATGCATTTCTGCAGAACTTTTTTATCAAAGGACTAACAGAGAATGTCCAAATACTTATTAAGGTTAAACTTAATGTATATCAATGAGAGACTTATTTGTGAAAGAAAGGTGGATTGAAAGTACCTTAAAGCTGAAAAAGAACCATCCTACAACTTTAACAATCAAAGGTTGGTTTGACTCGGGATCGTCTAACTTCAGCTAAGTACGAGGGAAAATGAAGGGCAACTTTGTTCTTTTACATACGTAATCAAATACGACATTCAATTTTAATAAAAATTGAATGGCCATAAAAAATAAACCACAATCCATCTGGATTCCGAGTAATTGTACTTTAAAGAATCTAGAGCATTTGATGGAAGAGACTGACTGCTACTTGGGAATAATTGAAAACTGATCTTCATTTGTATCATGCTTCAACAAAATACTTGATGAAAAAACACTTGTACATAAGAAATTTGATGCACGGAGATGCGCACCGTGGGTTAATATTTGCAATATCTGGAACCAACTGTGAGAAGGATAGGTATGCGAGAGGATGATGCATTCGTGAAGAACCCGTTTATTGAAGGACTAAAGATGAATCTTCAAATACCAATTAATCTTCAATATAATGTTTCAATGAGGGACTTATTGGTGTAAGAAAGGTTTGTTGAATGCACCTTTGGGCATAAAAGACCCCATCCTACAATTTTAACAATCAAAGGTCTAGGTTTTACTTGGGACCTTATAATTTTAGAGAGTAAGAGGGACAATGATGGGGAAGCTTTGGTCCTACCCAGGCAAACTATAATCTTACTTTTAGTTATAATGAACGGAGAATGAAAACCTCAAATCAACAAAAATAAATGTGAAATCAGAGTAAGTATAGTTCAAAGAATCAAGAGCACCTGCTGGAAAAGACTAATTACTACTTTGGAATGAATTAAGATCAGGATTTATTTGTATCATATTCCAACCACGTACTTGATGGAATAACACTCGTACGTAAGTAAGCAACAAGAAGTAGGGATATTGCACCAAGGACCAATATTCTCAATATCTTGAACTAATCATGAGAGAAGGGTTGGAATGCGAGAGGATAATGCATTTCTGGAGAACTTATATATCAAAGGACTAACGGAGAATATCCAAATACTAATTAAGGTTAAACTTAATCTATTTCAATGAGAAACTTATTTGTGAAAGAAATATTGGTTAAAAGTACCATAAAGACGAAAAAGAACCAATCCTATTGCTTTAAAAATCAAAGGTCTTGGTTTGACTCGGGATCTTAAAATTTCGGCTGAGTACGAGGGAAAGAGAAGGGCAACTTTGGTCCTTTTCACATGAATTCAAATCCAAAATTAAGTCTTAATGAACACAGAATGGCCGCCACTATCAACCACAATTCATCTGAAATCCGAGTAAGTGTACTTCCAAGAATCTAGAGGATTTGATGGGAAAGATTGAAGACTGAGCTTCGTTTGTATCATTTTCAAACCATGTACTTGATGAAAACTCACTCGTACATAAGAAATATGAAGCAAGGAGATCGCACCATAGGTTAATATTTTCAATATCTGGAACTAACCGTGAGATGGATAGGTATGCGAGAGGATGATGCATTTGTTAAGAACCCGTTTATCGAAGGACTAAAGGAGAATCTTCATATAATGATTAAGATTCAACATAATATTTCAATGATGGACTTATTGGTGTTAGCAAGGTTTTTTGAGTGTACCTTTGGGCATAAAAGACCCCATCCTAAGACTTTAACAATCAAAGGCCTAGGTTTTACGTGAGACCTTCTAATTTTGGAGAGTAAGAGGTACAGTGATGGGGAAGCTTTGGTCCTACAAATAAGTAATCTAATCCTATTTTTAGTTGTAATGAATGAAGCATGGAAACTTCAAATCAACAAAAATAGTTGTACAATCCAAGTAAGTGTAGTTCAAAGAATCAAGATCTCGTTCTGGAAGAGACTAGTTATTAATTGGGAAAGAATTAAGACTGAGCTTTGTTTGTATCATGTTCCAACCAGGTGCTTGATGGAATAACACTCGTACATAAGCAAATAATAAGAATCGAGGAAATTGCACTATGGACGAATATTCTTTATATCTTGAACTAACCATAAGAGAAGGGTTGGTATGCGAGAGGATAATGCATTTCTGGAGAACTTGTATATCAAAGGACTAACAGAGAATGTCCAAATACTGATTAAGGTTAAACCTAATGTATATCAATTGGAGACTTAGTTGTGAAAGAAATATTGGTTGAAAGTACCTTAAAGACAAAAAAGAACCCATCCTATTGCTTTAACAATCAAAGGTCTTGGTTTGACTCGGGATCTTAAAACTTCGGTTGAGTACGAGTGAAAGAGAATGGCAGCTTTGGTCCTTTTTCACACGTATTCAAATACGAAATTAAGTCTTAGGTTTAGGTTTGACACGAGACCTTCTAATTTCGGAGAGTAAGAGGGACTATGATGGGGACGCTTTGGTCCTACCCAGAAGTACTCAAATATTACTTTTATTTGTAATGAAATAATAATAGCAACCTAAAACCAACAAAAAAATGTGAAGTTGAAGTGTAATTCAAAGAATCAAGAGCACATGCTGGAAGAGACTAATTACTACATGGGAAAGAATTAAGACATGGTTTTTTTTGTATCAAGTTCCAACCACAACCATAATGGAATTACATTCATATATGAGATAGAAATAAGAAGCAAGGATATCTCACTATGGATAAATATTCTCAATATCTCGAAGTAACAATGAGAGAAGGGTATATATGCGAGAGGATAATGCATTTTTGAGGAACTTTTATATCAAAGGACTAATAGAGAATAACCAAATACCAATTAAGGTTTAACATAATATATAAATGAGTGACTTATTGGTGAAATAAAGGTTGGTTGAATGTACCTTAAAGCTGAAAAAGAACCCATCCTACTGTTTTAAAAATCAAAGGTCTTAGTTTGACTTGGGATCTTCTAACATAGGCTGAGTATGAGGGAAAGTGAAGGGCATCTTTGGTTCTTTTCAGACATATACAAATTCAATATTCAGTCTTAACAAACATAAAATGGCCACTACAAATTAACCACAATCCATCCAAAATCTGAGTAAGTGTAATATAAAGAATCTATAGCATTTGATGGATGAGACTGACTGCTATTTGGGAAAGATTGAAGATCAAGCTTCATTTGTATCATGTTCCAACCATGTACCTGATGAAAAAATACTTGTACTTAAGAAATATAAAGCACGGATATCAAACTGTGGGTTAATATTTTCAATATCTGGAACTAACATTGAGAAGGGTACGTATGCTAGAGGATGATGCATTTGTAAAGAACCCTTTTATCGAAGCACTAAAGGAGAATCTCCAAATACCAATTAAGCTTCAATAAAATGGTTCAATATCGGACTTATTGGTGTAAACAAGATTTGTTGAATGTACCTTTGGGCACCAAATACCTCACCCTACAACTTTAACTTCCAAAGGCCTAGTTTTTTAATGTGACCTTATAATTTTGGAGAGTTAGAGGGACAATAATGGGGAAGCTTTGATCCTACCTATATGTACCCTAATCTTACTTTTAGTTGTAATGAACGGAGAATGGTAACCTCAAATCAACAATAATAAATATGAAATCCAAGTAAGTGTAGTTCAAAAAATCAAGAGCAGTTTCTAGAAGAGACTAATTACTACTTGGGAAAGAATTATGACCGGGGGCTTGTTTGTATCATGTTCAAGCCACTTATTTGATGGACTCATACGTAAGTAGAAAATAAGAACCAGGGAAATCACACCATGGACGAATATTCTCAATATCTCAAACTAACCATGAGAGAAGGGCTGGTATGCGAGAGGATAATGAATTTCTGGAGAACTTGTATATCAAAGGATTAATGGAGAATTTCCAAATACTGATTAAGGTTAAACATAATGTATATATTTGAGAGACTTATTGGTAAAATAAAGGTTTGTTGAAAGTACCTCAAAACCAAAAAAAGAACCCATTCTACAGCTTTAACAATCAAAGGTATTGTTTTGACTTGGGATCTTCTAACTTTAGCTGTGTATGAGGGAAAATGAAGGAAAGCTTTGTCATTTACAGACTTATTCAAGTCACAAATTCAGTCTTAATGAACATAGAATGGCCGCCATAATATACCAGAATCCATCCAAAATCTGAGTAAGTGTACTTCGAAAATCTGGAGCATTTGATGGAAGACACTGACTGATGCTTAGGAATTATTGAAGACTGAGCTTCGTTTGTATCATATTCTAACCATGTACTTGATGAAAAAAATCCTACTTAAGAAATATGAAGCAAGGATATCGCACTGTGGGTTAACATTTGCAATGTCTAGAACTAACAATGAGAAGGGTAGGTTTGCGAGAGGATGATGCATTTGTGAAGAACCCTTTTCTCGAAGGACTAAAGGAGAATATATAAATACTGATTAAGATTCAACATAATAATTTAATGAGGGACTTAATTGTGTAATCATGGTTTTTTGAATGTGCCTTGGGGCAAAAAGACCCAATCCTACCACTTTAATAGTCAAAGGCCTAGGTTTGACTTGAGAACTTCTAATTTCGGAGAATAAGAGGGACAATGATGGGGACGCTTAGGTCCTACCCAGAAGTACTCTGATCCTACTTTTAGTTGTAATAAACGAATAATGGCAACCTAAAATCAAAAAACATAAATGTGAAATCCAAGTAGGTGTAGTTCAAAGAATCAAGAACACCTGTTGGAAGAGACTAATTACTATTTGGGAAAGAATTAAGACCGGGCTTTGTTTTTATCATGGTCTAACCATGTATTTAATGGAATAACACTCGTACATAAGTGAGCAATAAGAAGCAATGATAGCTCATGATGAACAAATACTCTCCATATCTCAAACTAACAGTGAGAGAAGGGTAGATATGCAAGAGGATAATGCATTTTTGAAGAACTTGTATATCAAATGACTAATAGAGAATGTCTATATACCTATTAGGGTTAAACATAATGTATCAATGAGTGACTTATTGGTGAAAGAAAGGTTGGTTGAAAGTACCTTAAAGCTTAAAAAGAACTTATCCTACTGCTTTAGCAATCAAAGGTCTTGGTTCGACTCGGGATTTTCTAACATCGGTTGAGTATGAGGGAAAGTGAAGGGAATCTGTTTTTCTTTTTATACATATACAAATCTAATATTCAGTATTAGTGAACATAGAATGGCCCCCTAAAATCAACCACAATCCATTCGAAATCCGAGTATTTGATGGAAAAGACTGACTGCTATTTGGGAAAGATTGAAGACCGAGCTTCATTTGTATCTTTTTCCAACCATGTAATTGACCTGACCTCAAATGCATGTGTTTTCCGGAGCATTTAACATCTCTTTTGTTATCATTTTGTTGTAAGATTGCTAGATTTAGGTAGGTTTACATCATAAGGGGTTTAGATGACCGTTTT
>JAULKM010076807.1:0-11735 GCA_032355605.1 Rubia tinctorum
TATCTACTTAGTTGTATTTAGTAAGCATATTGGGCTTAAAAATAGTATCTTTGAGAGGTACGGCGACGACCTCCCACGGTGGTGCAGGCTCAGATGCCAGAGGAGGAGGTAGGGGTGGTGCAGATCGACCTGTTCTCATTCTTATCTCCAGTGCCATGTCTATTAAATATAACAAACACATCATAGGCACAAGGAAATAAGAGATTCAATAATCACTTGGATGTTATATCAAAATATAATATTTACACTAATTAATGTGCAACTTATAGCAACTAGCATAATGCATGTAAGTTCGTGTGCATACGATAGGCCTAAACATAATACTAACTATACTATGCCAAAATAGGAAAACTACCTAGACTAAACTAAACTAGGCAAAAGGAAAAATTAGGCCGAAGTAAACTAACCTAATCCAGGTCAAAATTAACCTAATTGTGACCAAACTAAAGTAGAACCTAAGTCAAATTTACAGCCAGAATGACAGCCAAAATTTCAGTCACTATCAAAATACCGGCCCAATTTACATACTAAGGGCAAAGCCAAAATTTGTCAGCAAAATCACAGCACAATTTATCACAATGCACAGTCAAAATCAGGATAAATTATAACAGCCGCAGTTAAAATGACAATCCAAAATTATCAGTCTAGAATTATATTAACAACCCAAAATTTTAACTAAAATCACAGCCAAAAATTCCATACTAATATTCACATCATCCATATCAATCCAATAAAACTGTTTACAACATCAATTCACAAACATCAAATTCACATGAATCACAAAACTATAACTTTCTTCAAAATTTCCTAAATTATCACAAATCATGAATTGAAAGTGACAAAGCAATTAAAAAGCATGAAATTGAAGAATGTTACCAAATTGAAGCTAAGAACAGTGAATTGAATCAACACACAACAAAATTGGCCCTAAAATCGAAAATCCCCCTAATTTTAGGGTTTTGAGTTCTTGGGGATATTTGGGGATTGAGATGGAAGTGGATGAGATATGGGTGAGAGAAATATGTTCGGCGGTGCTTTTGGTGAATGACGGTGGAGTGCGGTGGAGGAGAAGGGTGGAGAAAGGTGAAAAAGCGGCGGCGGCGAGAAGAAAATGGGCAGAACTGAGCAACTGCCTTTTTTTCTTTTTATACTCCAGCGTCGTGAGCGCGACAAGAGTGCGCGAGTCGTGACGCTAGGTTAATCCGTCGTGCTCACGATGGATTCTGTCGCAACTCGTGATGAAGCGTCGTGACTCAAGACAGGTATGTCGCGACTCACGAATGTTCGTGTCTGGAAGTTCCAAAATTGAGAATTCTTACCTGATTTCCATCGCGCTCACGATGGGGCTATCGCGACTCGCGATGAAACATCACGATTTGTGATGCCTCCATCGCGCTCGCGATGGGGCTATCGCGACTTGCGATGAAACATTGCAACTTGCGATGCCTCCATCGCGCTCGCAAATGTTTGGACCTGGAAGTTGCAAAGTTGCCCCGTTCATCGCGACTCGCGACGCTCCTGTCTTGACTCGTGACGAAAGCTATCGCGACTCGCGACAAATCCATCGCGCTCGTGACAGACATGGGTTTCACCCTTCAAAAATATTCATAACTTACTAACTTCCAAGCCTTCTCCACTTCTCATTTCCTGCAAAATCACATCTAAACATCACCGTAACAAAAACAAAACAAAAACACAAAGACAATAATGACAGAAATTGAGATTGAACCTAAATCAATGGAAAATCATGAATGATTCTCCGGAAAATCAAAACCAATTTTATTTAACGTCATCGGAATGACTTACCTCTCTTCTCGGAGTTCATTCACATGGACCGGGAAGGTTAGATTCCTTTCCTCTATCTGCACGGGGGATCCACCTCCCCCCCTATCAAAACTTTATGCACATAGCTCAGTGCCTCCTTATACCCTCTTAGCATATGCAGTAGCTTCCCCCATTTGGTCCAACGAAACCTCAACTAACAGAGCATCGGGGGTTGCTCTCCCTCCCCAAGAGATGGATATTTAAGCACTTTTGGTGGAGGTTTGCACTCTTCCACCGAACTTCCCTCTAGAGAAGGAGGGAAACATACCTGATCAGGCTTTACCTTGGACACCAAGAGGGTGCTGGAAGTTGCTTCACCATGAGAATGTTTGCCATTGTTGTTTTCCTTCAAATTAGTACTCACAACATTTTCAATCACAACATTATTCATGCCAACAATTAAGGAACTACCATTGAAATCGGATACATCTTGCTGGAAATAATCAATAACATGCATAGCTTGGTAAGAATGGTATCCAGTAGGATGAGCAATAGAATTGTTTGTGTCAAATTCCATTTTCCGCCCATTTCATTCCATGGTTAATGTTCCCTTATGCACATCAATTACTGTCCTTGAATTTTTCAAAAATGATCTACCTAACAAAATAGGTGTATCGTGCTTATGATTCTCTATATCAAGGACATAAAAATCAGGGGGAAAGTCAAAGAATCCACATTCACCAACATATCCCTCACAATTCCTTTTGGGTATGTGATAGAGTGATTAGCTAATTGAACGACAACCCCAATTTTGTGCAAAATGCCTAGGTCTAGACTTTCATATAAAGAGCATGGTATCACATTAATAGAAGCACCTAAGTCTAGCATGGCATTGTTACCATATTTCCCTCCTATCTCACAAGGAATTATAAACATTCCTGGATCATCGCATTTAGGAGGCAATTTCTCATCACAAAGGGTCAAGACATCCTCACTTTTTTCACTCTTCTCTTTTATTTGCATTTTTTTCTTCCTATTGATTTTGCACAATTCTTTAATGAATTTAGCATAATTAGGAATATGATTTATAGAGTTTATGAGTGGAAAGTTTACCTCACATCTATGAAAGTAGATGTCCTTGGTGTCCTCCTCGGTCCTTCCTTCCCTCAAGGCTTTCGGAAATGGTGGTTTTGGTTCATAGATAGGGAACTCCACCCCTTTTTACTTCTTGTGTAGAGGGGATGAAGTTTTGGGATTTTATCTTGGCCTTGGAATGAAGCTCTCTTCCTCCACTTCTTTTCATCAGCGATTCCACCGGCCTTTTTTTCCTCATTTCCTTCTTTTTCAACCATCCGTTCAACAACAACTGTGCCTTCGGGTTCTTTCACTTCACCCCCACCCTTCAACGAGATATCATTAATATTTGGACGAGGGTTAAGCTCCGGTTGTGAGGGGAGTTTTCTCGGGTCTCTAGCCTCCACCCGACTCAATATTTGAGCCATTTGGCTCATTTGCGTCTTGAGATTTTTGATACTTGAGTTGTTTTTTTGGTGCTTTTCATTCTTGTCCGAACACATTGTCAACTTCCCAACCGCTTGCATGATTTCTTGGTTTGACATCCCTGAACTTTTGCCTTGACTTTGGGGTTTATCATTAAGCCAAGGGAGAAAGATGATAGGATTAACGAGTTGGTCGAGGATATTGTCAAACACTACAGTGGAAATCCTAAAACACTTTCAGACCTCCATGGACATAATGAGACACTTCTATATAATGGATGCCCCGATGGAATGACGATATTGAAGGATATATTACACTTGATCAATGTGAAAGTTAAGTATTCCTATAGTGATGTAGGTTTCTATGGTTTGTTGAAAGTGTTGAAAGAAATGCTTCCGGTTGAAAATAGACTCCCCGAAACGGTATATGAGACAAAGAAGGTATACTATGTCTAGTGGGAATGGATTATGAAAAGATACATAATTTTTGGAATGATTGTATCTTGTGTAGGGGAGATCACTTGAATGCAAGCGAATTCCCTAAATGCAATGCTCCAAGGTTCAGATTGAAGGAGGTGGGTATTGATGGAGAAATTGGCAATCGGCAATCGGCAGACGAAGAAGGTTCCTTTCAAGGGTTTTTGGTATCTACCTATTATTCCTCGACTGAGAAGACTGTTGACAATTTTGAGGATGCAAAGTATTTGAGCTGGCATGTGGACCAGAGTGTGGTTGATCCCGAAGTTATAAGTCATCCGACCGATGGTGATCTATGGAAAAAGATAGATGCGGTATTTTTGGTCTTTGGGAATGAGCCACGAAACTTGAGGCTTGGTTTGTGCACTGATGGAATAAATCTGTTTGGTAATGTGAGCATCAGTCATAATTCATGGCCGGTGATGGTAATGATTTACAACTTGCCCCCATGATTGTGTATGAAAAAGTTATCTTTAATGATCTCTGGTCCGAAACAACAGGGATACGATATTGATGTGTACCTAGCCCTCTTGGTGATTACTTGAAAAAGCTGTGGGATCCTGGAATGAGTATGTATACTAGGTTTAGGAAGGAGTTGTTTGAATTTAGAGCCACGTTGTTTTGGTTAATGAATTTCCCGCTTATGGAAACCTATCTGGCTATTCCATGAAAGGTCACATGGAATGCCCCATTTGTCTAGATGGAACAGATTATTATCAGTTGAGGAATGGAAGTAAGACAAAGTACCTTGAGCACCGTATATGGCTTCCTAAAACTCAACGGTGGAAGAATAGACGTGATGAATTCAATAACAAGGTAGAAATTCCGCTCTATCGTTCTGTATTAATAGGTACGTCAATATTTTACATGTTGCGAGATGTACTTAATGACTTTGGCTAGAGGAAAAAGAAACATAAAGGCTCCGGTTGCAAGAAGCAATCCATATTCTTCGACCTACCGTATTGGGAGATACATAATTGTTCGACAATATTTGGACGTGATGCATGTTGAGAAGAATGTATGTGACAGTTTGGTTGGTAATTTGATGAATATCCCGGGTAAAACAAATGAGGGTGTCAAGTATAGGAAAGGCATGGTCTAAATGAGAATTAGACCTGATTTGGCCCCGGTGGTACAGGGGACGAAGACGTACTTGCCCGTAGCTCGTTACACACTTTCAAAAGCAAAGAAAGACTTGATATGTTCTAGCCTAAAAGGTATGGATGTCCCGACGGGCTACTCATCCCGGGTTAGTAATCTGGTGTCCGATGAGGGTTTGAGATCGGGGAGTATGAAATATTGATTCACATTGTTTGATTCAATAATTTCTCCTCAAGCACTATGAAATTGACTGCAAGAACTCTCAAATCAGACTAATGGTTCATCCGTAGCAGAGTAAAGAAGATTGTCAATTGAACCAGCATCGGTCGGCACATACCGCACTAGCTTGGAACGAACCAAAGGCTAGCACGTCCCGCACAAGTCGGCATGACCCGTGTCGGGAAGCCTAGGCACGACCTGTATCAACCGTCATGGGCCGTGTCAGATTATGGCATGGGGTGTACCCCATTTTGGTTAGCCGTGCCACTCCAAGTCACTTTTCACTCCAAAATCGGCTAAGTATGGGAACGGGATGTTTCGTTTAACATGGCCAACACCGTTTCAAGTCATAAATGGTAAGAACATCCCACATGGTGTAAATAATGACGTGGGGCGCACCAAGATACTGAGAAAAATGAGGTTCTGGCTAACGGACAGTGCCAGTTGACACGGACTGCGCCGACACGAGGGGGTTCCGTGCTCGGGCTTGGAACAAGGGAGGCTCAACACCAGGGCTTGGCATGAGTCAGCCCCCAACGTTAGGGCTCAGCACGGACAATGCCAAAAAATGTGAGATGTGTCAATTTTCAGCATTGACGATGGGCCGTGGCAAGAGGTGGTATATAGGGTTTTTGGCCTATTTTGGGCTTATTTCTGGGCCCATGTAACTGCTTCTATATATATATATAAGAGCCTTTAGTTTTCTGGGAAAAAAAATTTAAGTAGCCATAGTATAAATTTTATTTCTCTCTAGGTAAAAGGAAGAGGAGAGTTCTCTCTCTCTCTAAAGTTCCTCTTCTCTTCTCCATCTATTTTCTTTTCTTTTCTTTTCTTTTTTTTAATTTTATTTCCCTTATTTTCCTAGATATAGGGCTTTTAACTTAATATTTGCCATGAATCTATTTTCTAGGGAGTAGTTTATCAAACATGGGGTGTAATTTGTATTCATGATTAGATTTTTGGCTTTTCGAAATTTATATTCTCCTATTTTATTTCATATGAATATTTTTGTTTTATGTGTGATTTATCATCTTTAAAGATTTATTCTAAGCCATTATTATGATGCATCCATACATATGTACGTTAGCATATTATCATGTTTGATATCATTGCTAGCTTGGGAGTGTTAGAATTGTGGAGAAAGTTCAAGAACACCGGTGAGATGAGTGCATCCATGTCACTTTGATGAAACATCTTTGCATGTGTTAAACCATAATTCTAATTGGATAGTTGTGGCATAGGCATCACATGTTGCATGGTTGATTTAGAAAATCCCAACGAGGGGAAACCCTTGTCTTACCCCAATAGATTGAGCATGATTATTTGTAGAACTAGGGTTGCGAAGGCTTGAAGAAATAAAAAAATTGTGCCAACCTTAGAGTCATCACAAGATCTCAATTCCCTTGGCCTCTGTAGGCTTAGGGATTGAGGTTCACAGTTGAGAGTCTGGGATGTAATGCCCTTACTTTCATATCTAACAGTGCGCGACCTACTGGAGGCAAATGCCTTTTGGGAAGGCTTTGTTCCTCCTTGGGAGACACATTAGCATTGAGAGTAAGGGATGGTGATGGTCTGTGGAGTTATAAGATTAGAGCGCATTACTAATTGCGGAGATAGTGAGATAAGCATGTATTGGTGGTAGTACCTTGTGTGACAGACGGGGGAAATATCTGGCTATCTCTAAACTATGCGACATAGGCATAAGATATGTTTTTATTCTTATATGTGAATAAATCGAGGATAAGAGCCAATTATCGATCATGTTATGCAAATACCCCCAAGTGTTAGTTAATATAGTTTATTTCCGTGGTTTCATGTTATTAGTTTATAACTGATAATTGAACCACCTCACAAATGGTTAGTTTCACAAAAATATTTATTCCTAACATGTAGTCGGATTTATGACCCGACCACAGTTTTGTGTAGCTAGTTTCTAGATCCACAATATCTTTGCGGATGACTTCTGTACTTTTCACTATGTATCGATATTGTTAGCATAGTAGTAGGAACAGGAGCAACATTACAAACTTTATATTTGACCCTTAATAGCTTCTGGAAGCTTTCACCTGCGTATTTAACGATGCACAGGATGAGAGTTGGTCAAATTCTGGCACCGCTGCCGTGGTTGTTAGTTTAACGGTCTAGTAATTAGCTTGCATTACGTGTTTAGTTGAGTAATTAGTGTTGTTTTTTTGATTTTTTGGAATAAGTATTTCTTGATTTCTTGGTGAAAACCAAGGACCCTTGCACTACGATTCTGAATTCTGTGCCTTTTCTTTGTTTTGTTTTTATTTAAAAAAATTGTGGGGAGAAAGTACTCAAAGGATGAAACTTTGTGAGATGTGTCATTATGATCCTACAGAGTGTCACCCACGGGTGAGTGACTATGGGAGAAGAGAGGCTCAACGAGTGAGATTTTGTAGGATACGTCATCACGACCTCCCTATGGAGTCTTGCTCTTGGATGAGCGAAAATGAGAGAGAGGAAGGAGTTGTTGGTTCCCAAGGCCGATGGGATCAAGATTGGTACCCATACCACAAATTTACAAATTCGAGGTTTAGTGGTAACTTGAATTCATGGTATGGAAATGCATCGGGAAACCAACACTTTGGGTTTAATAGTTGACATTTACCAACTTATACTTTTCCTCAAAACCAATCCCTAGGATTAGTTCCCAAATCGGATTATGAAGAAATTTTGCAAGCTATGGCTAATATGACCAAGAGTAGTGATTTACTCCAATCACAATTGCATGACGACATTAACTCAACTCTTCTCAAGCATTGAGAAAGTTGAGGGGCAAGTGAGTGATTTGATTGAAAGGATGAGCCAACTAGAAGCCCAGTATTCCAAAAATGAACTGTACCTAGTTGAACTTGAGAATTTGGTAGATGAACCCAAAGGGGATGGTGAGTGGTTTGTTGAGAGTGAAGAAGTTGAGGAAGGGGTGATTATACTTAATTCATCATATTACATAATATCGCCCCAACCTCCGCCTATATAACCGATTCCCACATTTTTGGAACCCTTAGAGGAAACCATAGAGAAGCCGATTGAATATGCTAAGATTCCAAACCACATATTTCCTCTAAGGTTGACTCCTCCTCTACTACATCTTCCTCTTGGAATATTTTTACCCCCACCTCTCCATTTTTGGTTACCTATGGTGGTGGGGTACAAACCCACACCATATGGATAGGTCATGCCGATGTCTTTAAATATACAGAGCTTATCGGGAGGCAACCCGAGCTTTCAAAAAAATCAAGTTAGTTAGTATTAAAAAACAAGTGTTTTTGGTGTGTTTTACTATTTTTAGTGTTTTTTTTGTTTTGGAACACTATTACACTTCGTGTGAATGTATTTTTTTGTAAGGAACATGCAGTGTTTGGAGGAAAGCTAGAAAATGGGGAGTCCAACTCATCGACCATGTACATGGTTTGTGATGCTCAAAATGGTTGATAAGGAGGAGAACCAAACCCATAAATTCATGGAGCGTGTAGACTTACACAACCCGTGAAGCTCACTTACCTTCCTACATCCAAATCAACATTTCTTCCCTACCACCCCTCAAAATACCACCCAAACCCACTTACCCTCAAAACCCTTGAAACACACATATCGAAACCTAAAAGGTAACTCTCCATTGTGATTCAATTCTTTATTCGATTTCTGATGTATGATATTGGTTGTGATATAACTTGCTTTATTAGAGGTTAGGGGTATTTTATTGGGGTGATGGTAGTATGTTCATTAAATTCCACGATTGTGCCACCAAGGGTAGATTTTAGTGTTCATTTTCATTGTGAGTGCTCTCCTATTTCCTTCCCTTGACATATGTTCTATGATTGTTTATATGCATTGAGGACAATCCAAGCTTTAAGGGTGGGGGAGGGGATTAGATAACACTTATGAATTTTTTGGTTGTTTTTATGTTGCTAATAGATCTTCTAAGAGCATTTTGAAAAAAATTAAAATTTAAAAAATGAAAAAATATATCCGGCTAAATTGGAAACCCGAAAGGGAAAATTAGGCAAAAATGGGAAGAAACCCGGATAGGTCAAAAGGCCTAGGTAAAAATGAGAGGCTACGCCCGACTAAATTGGAAAACTTAGGCAAAAATGAGGGGCCGTGTAGAAAAATGTGAGATAGTGAGCTCAACATGTGTGAAAGCTAGTATGAAAACCCAAAAGAGCTCCTAGGCAAAATGAGAGAAATTGAAAATGAAATTTGAACATCTTTTGGCCATCTTTGGCAGTTTCTTCATCAACATCTCTGAGATTGTCTTTTGTGAAGTAAGCTAGTTCGACAATTATCATTCTTATGCTTACCTTTTACTTCAAAAATATTTTGGGATGGTTAGGTTACTTTGGTATCTTTAGGGAGTGTGAGATTTGTGAGATTCTTACTTCTTTGGGGGAACTAGGGTAGCTTGGGAATAAATTGAATGCATTGGCCAACTTCTCTTGCATGCTACATATCGCTTTGATCTTTTCTTTTATTTTTTAACTTGAGGATGAGTACAGGTTAAATGTGGACCATATAGCATGCGTTAGCCGATGCATTTAACACATTTATTATCATCTTTTGTTTGGTTGATTGCTAGTTTTAGTTAGGTTTCCACGACAAAGGGTTTAGGTGACAGTTATTGGTTTTCTTGTCTAAATTCCAAATTTTGTAGACATAATTAGTCCTAATGAATGTACTGCATTCACTTGCGCCTAGATCTTCCATTTTTATCTCATCATTAGGTGGCTCATGAGTACTTCTTATTTTTATTATCTTTCGTAGAAGGCCACGAACCTTAAGTCTTGGTGGTACATTTAAAGGCCACTCACATGGGTTGTAGTTTATTTTAAGACCACGAATCTTAACTTGTGGTAGTAGATGGAATGGGGACTAAAAAAGGCGGATTCTGAATCCACAAAGGCCAAGCTCAAAGCAGAAGAATTGTTGTCTAGGAGTTGCACAGATTTCAAGTAAATATCGGAGAATAATTAGAAATTTAAGATTAAACCATTGGATTTGTCTTCTCGAGTTCTTTGAAATAGACTATAAGAACTCTCAAATCGAACTAATGGTTTGTCCGTAGCGAAGCAAAGAAAATTGACAACCGAGCAAGCAGGGCCCGACACGGACCATACTAGCTTAGCACGAACCAAAGGGTAGCACGGCTCGTATCAATCAGCATGACCCGTGTCAGATTATAGCACGGGGGTACCCCGTTTCGGCTGGTCGTGCCACTCCAAGTAATTTTTCACTCCAAAATTAGCAAAGTATGTGAGCGGGACTTTTCATTTTAAAAACCTGCGCCGTTTCAAGTCACAAGTGCCAAGACCCACCCACTGGGTGTGAAGAATGAAGCTGGGCGCACCGATATACTGAGAAAAATGAGGTTTTGGTCAGCTCCAGGGCTCGGTACGAGAGGGGATCATCACTAGGGCTCAGCACAAGGCACCCCTCAGTGATAAAGTGCTTGTACTTGAAGGTAGGCGGTGGAGGGGTGTCAGTGGCCTTAGCTTTTTTTGACCTAGAAGTACCCTCTACACTTCCTTTTCCCATGGAACCCTTTGTACTCTACTTCACTGGCATCTGTGGGACATTAGAGTATACAATAATTTGTAATATGTACAAATATTTACTATGAAGGTAATGGTATGACTGAACTTGCTAGCATGTCACTTACAATTTGGTTAAACTGAACACTATATGCGACATCACATATTCATGTATGACCGAACTTGCTAGCATGTCGCTTACAATTTTGTTCAGTAGAATAATATATGGAACGTCGTACATTCATGTGATTTTATATGTGCGATGTTGCACAGTGTGTTTACCTAATTGAATACTTTGCGACATGCTAGTGAATGGTAAAAAAATGGATATCTATCTATCACATATGCCCCAAACCATGAACACTTATGACACATAAATGCGGAAATCATATTTTCTACGACTACATCCACCCCATTTCATCCAAATGTTTAATAAAAGCATAAAGCACTAACCAAAGAGAGCTAACACCTAATCAATCATAACCAAAAACTAAAAAAATAGTATAAATAGAAGTAGAGCAACACATTTTGATGAAGAATGAATTATAACTAAAAATTTAATAAAGAAATGGGAGATCCTGTTATAAATATAACCTTGTCTAGTGTTCGACAACATCGAGTTTTTGGATGTCGGTTTGATGAATGGTGTTCACAAGGAAATGAGGTGTTTATATGTTGGCAATTTGGCGGTTACAAATGACGGTTATATGGTAGATTTATGGTGGATGTTTTAGTGGTTGAATATGTGACATCGATTTTGGGAATGAGATTGGGTGGAGCTTCGACAGTTTATATACTCAGATCCATACGGTGTCGTTTAATCAATGAATGCGACGTCACATATATATCGTATGCCTAATCGATATTTATGAACTTTGACCGATTAAGCAACCGACGCCACATTGTAGTGGTACTGGGCCAAATGAGACAACATGCCCAATTATCTGAACAATTTGGGCTTGGTCAGCAGTGGGTTAAAACCCCAGTGAATGAGGTCACTATTCATAATGGGTTTATCGACATGCACAAATTACCTAGCGATGTTGCATTTTGTAATGGGCCATAAATTATTTTTAATCATATATTCATAAATGCAGTAGCCTACGAGCAAGGTCCAAGG
>JAULKM010076818.1:0-11734 GCA_032355605.1 Rubia tinctorum
TATCTTCATTTCTTCAAATTTACACTTTAAACCTTGGTCTTTCCATGACTTATGGAAAGACCGTCTTTCAAGAGACGCACTCATAATATATTATTTACAATCAAAATTTAAATAAATTTGGTGGTTAAAAATTTTCTATTACAATAATTCTAACGAGAGTAAAAGGAGTGGATAGAAATGGAATAGATGAAAAATATAACGATAAGATATAAATCATAAGATGGTCGTGAATTGATTTTGAACTATTGAATTGAAGATTAGTGCCATTATACTAGCTACAAGAGCAGCATTAGCAAACATATAACACTCTATAAAAAATAAACTACATATTTAATTAAAAAAATATTTCTATAAATTAATATACAAATGCTGCAATTAATATGATATGAGTGAATAAAAAAACATATGATTATATTCTTAAGTTGTTTAACTTTAATATGGAGTATAATAAATAATAAATAATAAATGTGCCGATTAAATAGACGGGAATAAGAATTTATAAACTCACGTAATATGTTTTTTAGTTGGAATAATAATTTAGTAAGCAAGGAAAAATTAATACTATATGATATAAAAATTATTGGTACATCGATCTCTAAACTAATTATAATTTTAAAATGACACTGGAAAAACATGCTCTTTGAAAGGAACATAGAAGGGCTCTGTGGCAAGTCTTCTGGATTTATTATTTGGATTTTGCAAGATCCTAAAATTTTGAACAGGATTTGAAACATTCAAATTTTTGCCAAGTCTTTGTTTGATATTCAGGTCTAAATTAATTTAAAATAAAGTTTCAGATCAATTATAACAAATTTTATTTTTATAACGGTTAAGATAACTTATTTTAAGATGGGAACCTTATCGAATTAAATGAAAACGAATATCATATTGTCCCATCAGTTACATTATTCATAAAATGGCTTCATCTAACAGTTAAACAATCTAAAACAATAGCATTACAATTTTATAATTAAAATATTTAGTAATACTTGACTTGTATAAATATTTTCAATTATGTGTGTACTTAATTAGTAAACAATTTTATTTTATTTTATTCTACTTTATAAGTTTGTTCCTTCAAGATTTGGATAATTTTTGTAAGATAGGAGACATAATTTAATACTTCAAGAAATCTAAAAATAAATTCGTTGAATGTGACACCATAACCTTACATATTTTGATTTAGGTGAATGAAATTAGTAGATGAAATTGAATTTAGAAATGAAAAAGTAAAATGAGTGGATGAAATTGAAGGATTTTTTCCATAAAAAGAAAGTGTGTCAAATCCAGAAAAATAACCAGAAAAGAAAAGTGTGTCACATTCAATGAAACAGAGGAAGTATTTAAATTAGAGTTACAAAAGTAATATATTTCCAATTTTAATAAAATTACTCCCTCCGTCACAGAAAAATGACGCATTTACTTTTTTCAAGTCAAATTTTGTAAACTTTGACTCCAAATATAAATTATTACATGTAACTAGAGATATTAATGTTCAAACATGATCATTGAAAACTGTGAAAAAGTAAATGCGTCATTTTTATTGGGACGAATGGAGTATTTTTCTCTAAAGCCCAACTTAAATCAGTAGAATTTTGAAAGTCAAATTCAATTAACTATTAAAAAAAGAGAAAAATGTATTTTAACCCTATGTTTTGTTCGAAAGTGCAGATAAAACCTTGAAAATTTTGAAAGTGTAAATCTAAACCTGAACTTGACTAGAATGTCAACGACCAATTTGGCAGTAAATTTAAGAAAATATAATTATACCCTTGTTAAAAAAACAAAAAGGAAAAGAGAAATCTACCCTTACCCTCTCCTGAATATCGTTTCTCAATCTTCAATCTCTCCCATCTCCATCTTCCATCTTCCATCTCTTCCATCTCAAATTCTTAAATTGGTCGCGAGGGGCTAGGGTGGAGCGTGGCGGGGGAGAAGTGGAGCGATGTTGAGCGTTGTGGAGGGGATAGGGTGGAGCTTGGTGGGGGAAAGGTGGATCACGACAGAACTGGGTTTCTACGGGGGGTGGCTTTCTAGGCGGGGTTAAGTTTCTTGGCGGAGGTGGTGGGCAGCGGGGCTGGGGTGAGGAGAAAGGGGAGCGGCAACGGTGTGGCGGGGATGGGGCGACGGAGCAGTGGCAGGTGGTGGCCACAGGTGTGTTTGAAGATGAAGAAGAAGTCTAGGGGTAGAATTTTCATTATATTTTTTATTTTGTCTTTTCATGTTTGGTCAACCGTTCTTCATTGAGTCAATGCTGAAATTGAGAAAAATGGGTATAACTACAAAATTATACAAAATCTTAAGGTTATTTTCACACTTTCAGATTTTACATAATTATAAATCTGCACTTTCGAAATTTAATTAGGATTATTTATGCCCTTTTCCAAAAAAAAAAACCCATAAAATTCCTAATCTTGAAATTCAATTACTCCCCCTGTCTCATTTCAAACTGCAATTTAACTATTCATTTAGTCAAAACTTCTTAACTTTGCCCTAAAATTGAATTGGTATATAAGTATAAATACTATTGTATGATACATTGTTAGATTGGTTATATTTTAAAAATTCCAATTTTTCGCATGTTTTAGTTACCTTTAATGAAATATATTAACGATAAAATATTTTTTAAATCAAGTGTTATAAGTCAAAAGGTGAAAATTGAAATGAAATTGACAGAGTATAAATTCTAAATATCTAAGACATGTCTCTCACACATGGCTAGAGTAATTATAGAATGAGTAGTGTCACATTATCTTTAAGCCCTACAAAGTGGTCCAATAAAGAACCACACTACCTCCAGCACATTGTAGGCAGTGAGCTTTTCGCTGTCTTCCACATTTGATCAAATTTTATTGATAATACCCATTTAAATCATTATTTCCCCATTGTTTTACGGAATTCCTAGTCATTGTGATCCCTTTCCCACTTATGCTATTTCTGGTTTGGTTCAAGTGATGCTCGTTTCGTCACCTAATTCGTTCATGGTTAGCTATTAACATTTTATTTGCTTATTAATGAACGTTATAGTTTGGAAGATTATAGTGTAATACTCCATGATCACGTTTATAAATCCACATTCTCGTAATTAATAAAAAAACATTTGTTGCAATTCAGGTTAGATATCATTACGAAGAATACCCACTAATTTTACATAGTGTGCATGAGACATCACGTCTCAAATACGGAGTATTTATTATGGAGAAAATCTCATAAAAGGCGGTCTTATGGACAGTCTACTGTATTTTTTACCTTAAATGTTGTAATTTTTAATAAAATATAAATATTGTATTTTCAAAGTTAAAACAAGTAATAATGTGTATTTAAATGTGAAAATATAAAAATATATAACGTAAAAAAATATTTTTAATAAATTTAGTATGTAATTCAATAAATGCAACGTATAAGGTAAAAAATACGTGAACTGTACATAAGGTTGTGGACAGATGCATGTCAGGAGACCCACTCCCTACTTGGTGTCCAATTTCTTTTCCCGGTTTAATTCCGCTACCACAACGAAAATTCGTACCTTAATGTATCCGTTCATGAGAAGTATTTCTTTCTTGCAATGGGATGAAACTAACAACTTGATTAAACGACATTTGATAAAACTTGCAAAATGTTTGACAATTTTTTTCGGCTCCATGTGATTTACTCAATTGGCAGTGGCACCCGAAGAAATGGTACCGATCGGCCGACCCACCAAACTATGTTTTCTTCACTTTCGAAATGATACCGATCGTCGACTGCCTCAAGTTCTATTATTGTTTTCGGATCTCGCTTCTGCTTCACCTTTAACGATAATAACACGAAAGCATTGACAAAGGCTCTGTTTGGTAGATCTTGTAAGATGATTTACTTATAATCAAAACACTTTTCAGGATTTGATAAAGCGTTAAAAAGTAAATTGTTTTAAAAGTAAAATTTATTTTTGGAGGAAAAGTAAAACCTGATCTCCCACGACTTCTAAAATAAGCACTTTGCTACCAAACATAGCCAAAGTCGCACGATATTATCATAGGGTCAACAGTCACCGGTTTTTACATTACACAATGTAAGATGTTCGATTTTGGATGAATGTGTTGAGGAATTATGATAGTGATCATAGTAATTTTACCGTTTTACCTTGATACTTTTCTTTTGCATAGGCTCGTCAAATGGGTTAATTGGATAATCTCATTATCCAAACTCAATTAACTCATTATCCAATTAACCCATTTATTATTGGATCTTAATGAGTTGGATCATAATGTGTTGGGTCGTTAAATGGATAACCGTGGATAACCCATACGATAAAATATATTATCCAATAAACCATTATCAAATGGGTCATTACGTAATTAACCCAATAAGTTATCATTCAACATTTTCTTGTTCTATTCTTCTTCCTTTGCCTCAAGTTCGTCGATTTGAGTTTCAACCTTGAGTTACTAGGGACGGGTTATGAGTTAGGGTTAATCATATTCATAACTTTTAATATGGGTTATCAGATCGTGTTCCAGGCCCGAGTTGTCAAGTCGGGCCGAGATACAAAAAATCTTAGTCTCATATCGGCTCAATTAAAATATCTCGAGATCGAGTTTGATCGAATATCTTATATCTTAGTTCGAGTGAAACTAATTTGGTTTGAGTTTGTGTTCGAGTTCGATCGAGTTTGTAAAACCTTAACTCGAACTCATTCTATGATTAATTATTTTTTTAAAAAAAATTATATGTATAACAATATATTATATTTAATAAAAATATGTCACATAAATAAAAATTATGTTTGCTCGATAATCTTGACAAAGTTAAGGAATAGTATTAGTTGAGCTCTATTCGATCTCAGCTCGAGTTTGGTCAAATTAAATTTGAGTTTGGGTGGTTTGAAATATCCTAAACTCGAGCCAAATTTGAACAACTCTTAATTCGAGCTCGGTTGTTTTAAAATATCTTAATTTTGATCTCGGCTCGATTTCGATCAACCTTGTAAAATTTTGAGTCGAGCTCAAGTTTGAATGAAATTAATTTGGTTCGAACTCGAATAGATTAGGGATGTAAATGAGTCAAGTCAAACTTGATGAACCCTCAATGCAAGCTCAAACTCGACTTGAGTTCGATCGAGCCGGTAAATTTTTTGTCCGAACTCGAATTTGAATGAAATTAATTTTGCTTGATTTTTAACTCGAATCATGATTAAATATATTTATATTTTTTAGGCACATGACAAAATATTGAGTCCGTCTCTTGAAAGACGGTCTTTCCATAAGTCATGGAAAAATCAAGGTTTAAAGTGTAAATTTGAAGAAATGAAGATAAAATTTTCGGGTTGCATGAATCGGGTTATAAATTTTATAACTAGCACATGTTGCATAATAAAATTTTAATATTGCAACTAAAACCTTTTAAAGTGTTTAGATTCTAATTAAACCTCGTCTTTCCATAAACTTATGGAAAGACAGGTTTTCCCAAAACTTTGCCTAAAATATTATAAATAATAAATATATATTACATTGGTTCGACAATCTTTATGAACAATATTAGTGAGCTCAAGCTCGAATACTATCAAGGTTTGGCTCGAGCTCAGTAAAATCAAATTCGGGTCAAGTTTTGGCCGAATTGTTCGCGAGTTTCGTGAACAATTTGGTTCGTTTACACTGCTACCAGTGATTTACAACTCGATTAATTTACAACTCAATTAAATGACTTCTATCTAACGAGTCATTTTTTGACCCAACGGATCATTTATCAGCTTACATAATTTATTGAAATTTTAACCCAACTTGCAAAAAAATGGTCTTATTATAAGAAATTATCCACGGGATACCCGTTAATCAACCCAAAATTATCCAATGAGTAACCTGTTATCCAACCCAATAATTACAACTCATTCATATCCATTAACCCAATGAGTCAATATCCAATAAGTCTTATCCAATAAGTGAAAATAGCAAATGGATATTGGTTATCCATTGGGTGACCCGACCCATTTGACGGCCCTACTTTTGCAACAGAGTGTAATACTGATGATTAGGGGTGTTAATGGGTCGGGACGGGTCGGCTGTTCCGGCCCAAATTGACCCAAAATTTTGGGCCAAATGGGTTGGGTCGGGTCAAAATTCCCATAATTTAGGGTCGGGTCGGGTCATGGATCGACCCAAATTGACTCAAATCGACAAAAATCATATAAAATAGTAAACTTTTTACAATATATTTAAATATAATATATTATTTTTAAATATAATAATATTTAAATTATAAATAAAATTATAATTTATTTTTATATAATTTAAAATAAAACTATTATATTATATTTAATTATACTATTCACTAAATAAAGAAAAATACAATTATTTTTATTTTATTTAGTTATAATACTTTTAATATTTCATTTAAAAAATATGATTTTACTAAAATTTATTTATACAATTATGAATATATATTTCATATATTAATAAATATATTATTTATAATTAATAGTAATTTTGCAAAATTATTTTTAGTTTTATAAAAAAAATCTAGAATTTTAAACTTGTTTATGAATTAAATTAATTGTTGGTATTCTGTATTAAACTAATTCTTTTAACGATTTTTTCTTCAAGAAAATGGGGTAAAATTGCAAATGGATCAAAACGGGGTCAAAATCCGACCCGACCCGTTTTGACCCGACCCACATTAACCCAAATGGGACATTGACCCGACCCGACCCATATGGGCCGGATCAAAACGGGTCAGGCGGGCAATTTGAACACCCCTACAGTGATGTTAGTACAACTAATATACTTTTAGCAACCTAATCTTATCTTCTCCAAAAATTTGAGCACATTCAACTCAAAGGTTAAGAACCAGGTTGAACAATGGCCCTTTATCATGGGCAGTCACATGCTGCTCGCCCATTCTTCTCACTCATGGGACCTCCCCATCTTAGTTTGCTCCATCAACAGGTCTTTTCACTGCCCTTCACGCCTATTACATACAGCGAATTCCAAAATTCAAACATTCTTCTTATCATTGTCTCATCACATGAACATTGGGTCCAACAAATCATTAGACCATCAACACCAATGTTGATACTTCCACTTACCTCTTAAAGTTGAAGGACATTTCAAGTAGCCTTCCTTGGTGACAATTTCTAGCACGACAACTCGGCTGACATACCAGAATCGACATGTTTATCATTTTAAAAACTTAAATCTTGGCGCAGTTTTCGTTTTTATTATGCGAAAAATTCATTGACAGTACCTGATTTTGAGGTGCTATGTCATTATTCTTCAGGGAACCCCAGGGATTTATTTATGAGTCTAGCAACTGGTCTTGCATCACCAGGTTGGTAAGGGATAAGAGACGCTAACTCCATTTCTGCAATGGTCTGGTAGAGTGTTAAGGGTCGAGCACAGAACAAATGCGTTCTCTCAGCCAATTCTTCTGCCAACTCACTTTGATGATTGTCCATTAAATCTTCATTAACTACCACAATCAAAGGTTTCTGCAGTCTCAACGACTCAAATATGCTCCCTGAACCTGAAAATTCATGTGATCCAGTTCCAGAGTTAGAAATAACGGAGTTGTAAAGTATTCATTCTCCAATCTAACAAGTTTCCCGGTTTAAGGGTTGAACGGACCGCAGGCAACAGTATTCTCAACAAAATCACAACCCCGCAGTATTCGAATTTAATTGAACTGAAAAATAAGACAGGGTGTCCTAGTATTACACTATTGCTATTGTAATCCTCTAATTTACTGAACACCACCTTTGTGTTACTGAGTCTAGAATCTCTAGATATTTAAAGTACCAAAACCAGAAACCTACCATCATCAGAAAAATATGGCTAAATGAAGCCAATTTATAACTAAATAACTAACAATAAAGTTGGACAAGATTAATATACATCTTTAATAAGACATTATAAAATGATGATATTTACTTTCACGGCAGGGTATAAAAAAGAGGAGGTAGGGAAATATCAAACAGTCTCTCCAATGGCACTGGATCCAGATATGTTATACCTTACAAAAATAACAAACTAGTTCTTGAAACGATGGATCAAATGGAAGGCTACTCATATTTACAGAGACAAGGTAAAAACATTCAGAATTAACCAGATACTTACCTGCATGGCTTATTACCAGAGATGCAGATTTCAGGTAATCAGCTATGCTTGACGAAAATTTGAAGTAATCTACATCCAGACACCCATCCTCTCCTGTAGACTAAGACAACAGACTCAAGAATTACAAGTAAACAAGGTAAAATTCAGAAGAACTGATATATGTTTGTAAAAAAAACAATGAATTCTCCATACAAATAACATGACTATAATGCTCCCCCTATTTCTAGAAACTCAAGTTATTCAAGAATGGAAATCCACTGGCTGTTCTAAGATACCATTTTATGTGAAAGAATCCCACTACGTACAATGATTCACTAAGAAAACCTTCAAAAGCTGACAGAAACTCATTGTAGAAGTCCAATTAATTTTTACTTAGGCATTTAATACATAGCAGGTAGTCTCATATCATTCAGATGAATGAGGAAATGCCTAACTCTCCAATTAACATTTCTTATTATCAAAATCAAAACTGAGCTAATTAGAATCCCCACATAAGACAAACTCAGATGCAACTAAATTTACTTCTTCACATTGTTTTCTACACCAAAAAACTTATGAACTAAGATATAAGATGGCAAAGCCTATACAGGCTTGCCAAAAATAAAATGAAGAAAAATGTGCATTAGTACCATTGTCGGAATATAAGAACCATTGCCCAATTGAATCACCAGGTGAGTGTATCCTTTTTTCAATAACTCTTGTTTAACTTCCTGAGTGTCTACTGCCTGAACTAAAGAATCAAAACGAGTAGTCCCAACAGTCACAAAAACCATCCTTCTTGAATCCAAACCTCTCTCTATCTCAGCCATTTAAGAATTCTAAGCCAGTGCTTCAAAACTGGAAAAAACAACAGGAATACAAGGGCGAAAATCAGCTGCATTCAGGATTACAAGATGTTGGCTAGTTTCGCTTTAGGAGAATCTTAAAATGCTAATCATTTTGAACTGTTCAATAAACCTACATTAAGAATTTCAATCTGACATAAACATAAGCATGGATTCTAGCAATTAAATCTACGAAACGCTCTAAAATAAACATAAGTAGAGATCATTCAGGTCTACCTGCTCCCTAACTCTACGTAGACAGTCAAATTTTGAGATCACGGATTGATAAAACAATAAGACCAGGGCATTCATTGACGTAATTGTAAATCAGAGGGAGAAGCAACAACATTGGAACCGGCAATCATCAGGATGTAATTTGACCTAAATTCAATCGCCAAATTTCAAACGCAGAAATTGTGTGCGGAAATCTAAGAAGCTTACAAGGCGGAGGATTGCTGAAATACTACGGTAGCGAAACTTGTGCAGTTGTTCACTGATGAAGATTTGGGGAAAATCCCTCTCGCGCGTCCATGGCGGAAGAATACGTTTACGGTTTACCCGCTAGATTTCGGGCCCTTCAACTTTTATTTTTTCGCAAAATACACCATATATCTACAAACAACCTTAGCTACTTCTATATTTCAATATTTGCAATGCACTCCATTTTAACACGTGACAAAGTTTTAAGAAAGACTGTCTTTCCATTCTATAGGAAGACGAGTTGATTTAGAATTGTAGAAAGATGAAATATTTTAATTGCAATATTAAAATTTATTATGCAACGTGTAGTAGTTATAAGTTTATGATCAACGTGCGAATATTGAAAGATAAAATATGGAAAGACATATTGAATTAGGATTATATAAAGATAAAATATTTTAGTTGTAATATTAAATTTTACTATGCAACTTTTGTATTTATAAGTTTATGTAGTAGTTAATGCAACCCGAGAATTTTATCTTGATTTTTTCTATTTTGCAGTTTAAACTCTGGTCTTTCCATTACACATGAATATACTGTTTTTCATAATATGGACTCTTTGACACTTTCATTTTTATTTATTTTTTTCATTTTTTGCTGAAATTTTTAATACTTTCATTAGTCCAAGGCTGTTTTAAGATTATGGCGATGTGTTTAATTCTTCAGAATACTCGTTCTTTGGCAATGATGTCGTTGAAGAAGTTGAGCTTGGAGGCTTACATAAGATGAAGAAGAATGGTTCAGATTTAATTTCTTTCTTAAAATTTATATTATTTGCTGAGAGATGTAATTGTAGTTTTGCGAGATTTGTAATTTTTCTTCACTGGAAATATTGGACGGTCTTGCTATGAATATTGATTTTTTAAAAAACTTTGTGGTTAAATTAATGAAAATAATCTTTGAAAAATATATTCTATGATCCAAATTATAAATTATTGTGACTGTTTGCGAAAGAGTAAATATTCTTGATCTCCCAGTTTTAATAATAAGGGTTGATATAATCATGTAAATGTTGTTTATGTTCTAACACTGGGAGTATGGGACTCACTTTAGAGGTAAAACTGTCTGAAATTTATGTGAAAATTGAATAGGGGTATTTTGATCATTTCTTGTATGGTCAACGCTGGAATTTGACAAGTCAATGTTGATCTTCGGTCAGATGGGCATAATGTTAACATTCAACAATTATCTGAGATTGTATCAGCAAAGAAAATGTTGTGACAAACACCGAATATCAACGCAGCGGAATGCAAATAATGAGTCTACCAACAAGAAATCGAACAATCCAAGACAAGAAAATAAAGAGGGTGACACAAGAGATTTTACCCAGGTTCAGTGTTTCCACCTACGTCCTGCAAGAATGGTTCCACTAGAATCAATCTGAGATTACAAGGATTACAAGTTAAATACTTTCTCCTTTCTCTCAAGAATTCTCTCAAAGTGTCTGAGTTGTTTTTTTTCTCCCCTGCTCTCGGCCAGAAGCAGTACCCGTAGCTTCTCTTCTTAATTCCCCAAAGCCCCTAAATAATTAGTCACTTTGCCTATATATACTAAGTCAAGGCAAGACATGACTAAATAGAAAACAAGGTACAAGCATTGGGCTCGGCCCATTTGTGAAAATTAAAGCCACATTCACAGAAAAAAAGAATTGGGAGTTCTTTCTCACTTTTAAATAACTGAGACTGTCTATCCTTTGTTGCTAGTTTTTTATGGCATGCCCAGTTTTTCACAGATCAATTTCCTCCAGCTCACAGCCTCATGCTCACGTATCAGCTGTTTGTATAATGCTCTAACTCGCACCGTGTGCCGGGGAGGGGGGGTGCCAATGCCTCCTCATCAACCTGAATCATGAACAAATGCAATGAAAAACCCAAACAACAATTCATGAAAATTAATAAAAGTTTCTTAGGAAAAATTTCAATAAAAGAATGCATCCATAAACTTAGATTTTTTTAAAATTTTTAATAACATCGGTGAACAGATTGCAAGGTGTAAAGTCACGTGTGATGGATTAATTGGGAGAGATTGAAAAGACACGTGTAACTCATAGATTAATTGATTGACAATTTGTGAACATGTGATAAAGAAGAGGAACTTACCATGTTGGAACATATACCGAAAATACAACACAAGTACAGAATTGCGAACAAATATTGCGATCGGTTTTGATTATGAAAATTGGAGATTATGCAATATTGTGTTCAGGAATTAGAAGCATAATGGAATTATGGTAAATCCCTACAATTATGGAATTGGAATTGAAGGGATATTATGGGATATTGGTGATAAGGAAAATCCCTTTATTTATGGGATTTGGATATGCTTCAGAAGCAGATAAGGAAT
>JAULKM010076829.1:0-11734 GCA_032355605.1 Rubia tinctorum
AAGGAGAATATTTCAACACTGATTAAGCTTTAACAAAATGTTTCAATGAGGGACTTATTAATGCAAGCAAGGTTTGCTGAATGTAGTACCTTTAGGCATAAAAGACCCCATCCTACAACTTTACCAACAAAGGCCTAGGTTTGACATGTGACCTTCTAATTTTGGTTAGTAAGAGGGAAAATGATGGGGAAGCCTAGGTCCTACCCAGGCATATTCAAATACTAATTTTAGTTATAATGAACGAAGAATGGAAACCTCAAATCAACACAAATAAATGTGAAATCCGAGTAACTGTAGTTCAAAGAATAAAGAGCACCTGCTGGAGTAGACTAATTACTACTTGGGAAAGAATTAAGACCGGGCTTTGTTCTATCATGTTCAAAACATGTACTTGATGGAATAACTCTCGTATATAAGCAAGTAATGAGAAGCAAGGAAATTTTACCATGGATAAATATTCACAATATCTCGAACTAACAATGAGAACGGGGTTGGTATGCGAGTGGATAATGCATTTCTGAAGAACTTGTATACCATAGGAGTAACAAAAAAGTCCAAATACCAATTGAGGTTAAACTTAATGTATCAATGAGTGACCTATTCATGAAATAAAGGTTGGTTGAAAGTACCTTAAAGCGAAAAATAACTCATCCTACAGCTTTAACAATCAGGTTTGACGCGGGATCTTCTAACTTGAGCTGAGTGAAAGGCAAAGTGAAGGACAACTTTGGTCCTTTTAAGTTGTATTCAAATCCAACATTCAATCTTAATGAACATGGAATGGTCGCCAAAAATAAACAACAATCCATACGGAATTCAAGTAAGTGTACTTAAAAAAATCTATAGCATTTGATGGAAGCGACTAACTGCTACTTGGGAAAGATTGAAGACTGAGCTTCGTTTGTATGATGTTCCAACCACATACTTGATGAAAAAATACTCTTACTTAAGAAATATGAAGCAAGGTGATCGCACAGTGGGTTATTATTTGTAATATCTAGAACTAACCATGAGAAGTGTAGGTATGCGAGATGATGATGCATTACTGAGGACCAATTTATCGAAAGACTAAAGAGGAATCTTTAAATACCTATTAAGCTTCAAAAATATGTTTCAATGAGGGACTTATTTGTTTAATCAAGGTTTCTTAATTGTAGTTCCTTTAGGCATAAAAGTCCCCATCCTACTACTTTAACAATAAAAGGCCTAGGTTTGACATGAGACCTTCTAATTTTGGAGAGTATGAGGGACAATGATGGGGAAGCTTAGGTCCTACCCAGTCATATTCAAATCCTAATTTTAGTTATAATGAACTAATAATGGCAATCTCAAATCATCAAAATTAAATGTGAAATCCGAGTAAGTGTTGTTCAAAGAATCAAGAGCAACTGCTGGAATAGACTAATTACTACTTGGGAAAGAATTAACACCGAGCTTTGTTCTATCATTTCCAACCACGTACTTGATGGTATAACACTCGTACATAAGCATGTAATAAGAAGCAAGGAAATTGCACCATGGATGAATATTCGCAATATCTCTAACTAACCATGAGAAAGGGGTTGGTATGCGAGAGGATAATGCATTTCTGAAGAATTTGTATACCGTAGGAGTAACGGAGAATATCCAAATACCTATTAAGGTCAAACGTAATGTATTACATATTCAAGAAAAAAAGGTTGGTTAAATGTACCTTAAAACCGAAAAATAACTTATCCTACAACATTAACAATCAAAGGTCTTGGTTTGACTAAGGATCTTCTAACTTTAGATGAGTATGAGGGATAGTGAAGGACAATTTTGTCCTTTTCGGATGTATTAAAATCCAACATTCATTCTTAATGAACATGGAATGGCCACAGAAATTCTACAAAAATCCATCTGAAATACAAGTAAGTTTACTTCAAAAAATTTAAAGCATTTGATGGAAGAGACCGACTGCTACTTAGGAAAGATTGAAGACTGTGCTTCGATTGTATCATTTTTCAAACACATATTTAATGAAAAAACTTGCACTTAAACAATTTGAAGTAAGGAGATCACACCGTGGGTTAATATTTGCAATATCTAGAACTAAACATGGGAAGGGTAGGAATGCGAGAGGATGATGCATTTGTGAAGAACCAATTTATCGAAGGACTAGAGGAGAATCTTCAAATACCGATTAAGCTTCAACAAAATGTTTCAATGAGGGACTTATTTGTGTAAGAAAGGTTTGTTGAATGTAGTTCCTTTAGACATAAAAGACCCCATCCTACAACTTTAACAATCAAAGGCCTAGGTTTGACATGGGACCTTCTAAATTTGGAGAGTAAAAGGGACAATGATGGGGAAGCTTAGGTCCTACCCAGGCATATTCAAATCCTAGCTTTAGTTATAAAGAACGAAGAATGACAACCTCAAATCAACAAAAATAAATATAAAATCCGAGTACGTATAGTTCAATGAATCAAGAGCACCTACTGGAATATACTAATTACAAATTTGGAAAGAATTAAATCCGGGCTTTGTTCTATTAAGTTCCAACCATGTACTTGGTGGAATAACACTCGTACATAAGCAAGTAATAAGAAGCAAGGAAATTGCACCATGGATGAATATTGGCAATATTTAGAACAAACCATGAGAGAGGGGTTGGTATGCAAGACGGTAATGCATTTCTGAAAAACTTGTATATCGTAGGAGTAACGGAGAATGTCCAAATACCTATTAAGGTCAAACGTAATGTATCAATGAGTTTCCTATTCGAGAAAAAAAGGTTTGGTTGAATGTACCTTAAAACCAAAAAAGAACTCATCCTACAGCTTTAACAAGGTCTTGGTTTGGCTAAGGATCTTCTAACTTTAGCTGAGTAAGAGGGAAATCGTACCATGGATGAATATTCGCAATATCTCAAACTAACCATGAGAAAGGGGTTGGTATGCGAGAGGATAATCCTTTTATAAAGAACTTTTATACCACAGGAGTAACGGAGAATGTCCAAATACTGATTAAGGTTAAACGTAATGTATCAAAGAGTGACCTATTAGTGAAAGAAAGATTGGTTGAAAGTACCTTAAAACCAAAAACAACTCATCCTACAGCTTTAACAATCAAAGGTCTTGGTTTGATTAGGAATCTTCTAACTTCAGCAAAGTAAGAGGGATAGTGAAGGACAACTTTGGTCTTTTTTGGATGTATTAAATCCAACATTCATTCTTAATGAACATGGAATGGTCGCCAAAAATCAACAACAATCCATCCGAAATCCAAGTAAGTGTACTTCAAAGAATCTAGAGCATTTGACGGAAGAGACTGACTGCTTCTTGTAAAAAATTGAAGTCTTAGCTTAATTTTATCATGTTCTAACCACGTACTTGATGAAAAATAGTCATACTTAAGCAATATGAATCAAGGAAATCGCACCATGTGTTACTTTATGTAATATCTAGAACTAACCATGGGAAGGGTAGGTATCCGAGATGATGATGCATTTGTGAAGAACCAATTTATCAAAGAACTAAAGGAAAATCTTCAAATACATATTAAACTTCCACAAAATGTTTCAATGAGGGATTTATTTGTGTAAGCAAGGTTTATTGAATGTAGTTCCTTTGGGCATAAAAGACCTAATCCTAAAACTTAAACAATCAAAGGCCTAGGTTTGAAATGAGACCTTCTAATTTTTTAGAGTAAGATGGACAATGATGGGGAAGCTTAGGTCCTACCCAGGCATATTCAAATCCTACATTTTGTTATAATGAACGAAGAATGCCAATCTCAAATAAATAAAAATAAATGTGAAATCCGAGTAAGTGTAGTTCAAAGAAACAAGAGCACCTTCAAGAATGGACTAATTACTACTTGGGAAAGAATTAAGACCGGGGTTTATTCGTATCATTTTAACCACATACTTGGTGCAATTTCTTTGCTTCTCAGTACTCCTATGATATATAAATTCTTCATAAATACATTGTTCTCTAGCATACCAACCCCTTTCTCATAGTTAATTCGTGATATTGCGAATATTCATCAGGGGTGTGATTTCCTTTCTTCTTATTACTCTCTTATGTACGAGTCTTATTCCATCAAGTACGTGGTTAAAAAATGATACGAACAAACCCGGTCTTAATTCTTTCCCATGTAGTAATTAGTCTAGTCCAGCATGTACTCTTGATTCTTTGAACTACATTTTGTCAGATTTCACATTTATTTTTGTTGATTTGAGGTTGGCATTATTTGTTCATTATAGATAAAAGTAGGATTTTAATATGCATGGGTAGGTCCTAAGCATCTCCATCATTGTCTCTCTTACTCTAAAAAATTAGAAGGTCTAATGTCAAACCTAGGCCTTCAATTGTTAAAATTGTAGGATGAGGTCTTTTATGCCTAAAGGTACTATATTCAACAAACCTTGTTTACACAAATAAATCCCTTATTTAAACATTTTCTTGAAGCTTAATCAGTATTTGAAGATTCTTCTTTAGTCCTTGGATAAATTGGTTCTTCACATATGCATCATCCTCTCGCATACCTTCCCTTCTCATGGTTAGTTCTAGATATTGCAAATATTAACCCACATTGCGATCTCCTTGCTTCTTATTGCTTAAGTACGAGTGTTTTTTCATCAAGTATGAGGTTGGAACATGATACAGACGAAGCTCGGTCTTAAATCTTTTTGAAGTAGCAGTCAGTCTGTTCTATCAAATGCTCTATATTCTTTGAAGTACACTTACATGGATTTCAGATGGATTGTTGTTGATTTTTGGTGCCTATTCCATGTTTATTTAGAATGAATGACGGATTTGACTACATCCAAAAAGGACCAAAGTTGTCCTTCACTTTCCCTCTTACTCAGCTAAAGTTAGAAGATCCCGAAGCAAACCAAGACCTATGATTCTTAAAGCCATAGGATGAGTTCTTTTTCGGGTTTCAGGTACTTTCAACCAACCTTTCTCTCACCAATAAGTCACTCATTGTCACATTACATTTAACCTTAATTTGTATTTGGAAATTCTCCAAACACATATGCTATATAAGTTTTACAGAAATGCATTGTCCTTTCTCATACCAACCCCTTTCTCATGGTAAATTCCTGACATTGCGAATATTCATCTATGGTGTGATTTCTTTGATTCTTATTACTTACTTATGTACGAGTGTTATTCCATCAAGTACGTAGTTGGAAAATTATACGAACAAACCCCGGTCTTAATTCTTTCCCAAGTAGTAATTAGTCTATTCCAGGAGGTGCTCTTGATTCTTTGAACTACATTTACTCAAATTTCACATTTATTTTTGTTGATTTGAGGTCTGCATTCTTTATTCATTATACTAAAAGTAGGATTTGAATACACTGGGTAGGCCCTAAGCTTCCCCATCATTGTCCCTCTTACTCTCCAAAATTAGAAGGTCTCATGTCAAACCTAGGCCTTTAATTGTTAATGTTATAGGATGGGGTCTTTTATGCCTGAAGGTACTACATTTAACAATCCTTTGTTAAACAAATAAATCCCTCATTTAAACATTTTGTTGAAGCCAAATCGGTATTTGAAGATTCTCCTTTACTCCTTGGATAAATTGGTTCTTCACAAATGCATCATCCTCTCGCGTACCTTCTCTTCTCATGGTTAGTTCTAGATATTGCAAATATTAACCCACTGTGTGATTTCTTGCTTCATATTGTTAAGTACGAGTGTTTATTCATCAAGTACAAGGTTGGAACATGATACAAAAGAAGCTCTAACTTCAATCATTCCCTAGTAGCAGTCAGTCTCTTCCATCAAATGCTCTACATTCTTTGAAGTACACTTACATGGATTTCAGATGGATTGTTGTTGATTTTTGGAAGCCAATCCATGTTCATTAAGAATGCATGCCAGATGTAAATACATCCGAAAAGGATCAAAGTTGTCCTTCACTTTCCCTCTTACTCGGCTGAAGTTAGAAGATCCCGAAGAAAACCAAGACCTTTGATTGTTAAAGCCGTAGGAAGAGTTCTTTTTCAGGTTTAATGTACTTTCAACCAATATTTCTCTCGCCAATAAGTCACTCATTATCACATTACGTTTAACCTTAATCGGTATTTGGCATTCTCCATACACATATGATATATAAGTTATTCATAAATGAATTGTCCTCTCGGATACCAACACCTTTCTCATGGTTAATTTGCGATATTGCGAATATTCATCCATGATGAGATTTTCTTGCTTCTTATTACTTACTTATGTATGAGTGTTCTTCCATCAAGTATGTGGTTGAAAAATGATACGAACAAACCCCGGTCTTAATTCTTTCCCAAGTAGTAATTAGCCCATTCTTGCAGGTGCTCTTGTTTCTTTGAACCGCACTTACTCGGATTTCACATTTCTTTTTGTTGATTTTAGGTTGGCATTCTTTGTTCATTATAACTAAAGGTAGGATTTGAATATGCCTGGGTAGGACCTAAGGTTCCCAATCATTGTCCATCTTACTCTAAGAAATTAGAAGGTCCCATGTCAAACCTAGGCCTTTAATTGTTAAAGTTGTAGGATGGGGTCTTTTATGCCTAAAGGTACCACATTTAAAAAAACCTTGCTTACACAAATAAATCCCTCATTTAAACATTTTGTTGAATTTTAATTGGTATTGAAGATTATTCTAGTCCTTCGATAAATTGGTTCTTCACAAATGCATCGTCCTCTCGCATACCTACCCTTCCCATGTTTAGTTCCAGATATTACAAATATTAACCCACGATGCGGTCTCCTTGCTTCATATTGCTAAAGTACAAGTATTTTTTCATCAAGTACGTGTTTGATACATGATACAAATGAAGCTCAGTTTTCAATCTTTCCCAAGTAGCAGTCAGTTTTTTCCATCAAATGCTCTAGATTCTTTGAAGTACGCTTACTTGGATTTTGGATGGATTGTTGTTGATTTTTGGCGGCCATTCCATGTTCATTAAGAATGAATGTTGGATTTGAATACATCCAAAAAGGACCAAAGTTGTCCTTCACTATCCCTCTTACTCTGCTGAAGTTAAAAGATCCCTAATCAAACCGAGACCTTTGATTGTTAAAGCTGTAGGATAAGTTATTTTTCAGTTTTAAGGTTCTCTCAACCAACCTTTCTTTCACTAATATGTCACTCATTGATACATTAAGTTTAACCTTGATCGGTATTTGGACATTCTCCGTTACTCCTGTGGTATAAAAGTTCTTCAGAAAAGCATTATCCTCTCGCATACCAACCCCTTTCTCATGGTTAGTTGGAGATATTGTGAATATTCCTCCTTGGTACGATTTCCTTGCTTCTTATTAATTTTTTATGTACGAGTGTTATTCCATCAAGCAAGTGGTTGAAACATGAAAAAACAAAGCCCGGTCTTCATTTTTTCCCAGGTAGTAATTAGTCTATTCCAGTAGTTGCTCTTGATTCTTTGAACAACATTTACTTGTATTTCACATTTATTTTTGTTGATTTGAGGTTGCCATTCTTAGTTCATTATAACTAAAATTAGGATTTGAATACGCTTGGGTAGGACATAAGCTTCCCCATCATTTCCCTCTTACTCTCCAAAATTAGAAGGTGCCTTGTCAAACCTAGGCCTTTGATTGTCCAAGTTGTAAGATGGGGTCTTTTATGCCTAAAAGAACTACATTCAACAAAACTTGCTTACACAAGTAAGTCCCTCATTGAAACATTTTTTTGAAGGTTAATCGGTATTTCAAGATTCTCCTTTAGGCCTTTGATAAATTGGTTCTTCACAAATGCATCATCCTCTCGCATTCCTACCCTTCCCATGTTTAGTTCTATATATTGCAAATATTAACCCATGGTGTGATCTCCTACTTCAAATTGTTTAAGTACAAGTTTTTTTCATTAAGTACGTGTTTGGAACATGATACCAATGAAGCTTAGTCTTCAATCTTTCCCAAGTAGCAGTCAGTCTCTTCCATCAAATGCTCTAGATTCTTTAAAGTACACTTACTTGGATTTCGGATGGATTGTTTTTTATTTTTGGTGGCCATTCCATGTTCATTGAGAATTAATGTCGGATTTTAATATATCCAAAAAGGACCAAAGTTGTCCTTCGCTATCCTTCTTACTCAGCTAAACTTAGAAGATCCTTAGTCAAACCAAAACCATTTATTGTTAAAGCTGTAGGATGAGTTCTTTTTCGGCTTTAAGGTACATTCAACCAACCTTTATTTCTTGAATAGGTCACTCATTGATACATTACGTTTGACCTTAATAGGTATTTGGATATTCTCCGTTACTCCTACGGTATACAAGTTCTTCAGAAATGCATTATCCTCTCGTATACCAACCCCTTTCTCATGGTTAGTTCGAGATATTGCGAATATCCATCCATGGTGCGATTTCCTTGCTTCTTATTACTTGCTTATGTACAAGTTTTATTCCACCAAGTACATGGTTGGAACATGATAGAACAAAGCCCGGTCTTAGTTCTTTCCAAATTCGTAATTAGTCTATTCCAATAAGTGCTCTTGATTCATTGAACTATACTTACTCGGATTTCACATTTATTTTTGTTGATTTGAGGTTGCCATTCTAAATTTATTATAACTGAAGCTAGGATTTGAATACGCCTGGGTAGGACCTAAGTCTCCCCATCATTTTCCCTCTTACTCTCCAAAATTAGAAGGTCCCATGTCGAACTTAGGCCTTTGATTATTAAAGTTGTGGGATGGGGCTTTTATGCCTAAATACATTCAACCAACCTTGATTTCACAAATAAGTCCCTCATTGAAACATTTTGTTGAAGCTTAATCGGTATTTAAAGATTCTCTTTTAGTCCTTCGATAAAAAGGTTCTTCACGAATGCATCATCCTGTCGCATACCTACTCTTCTGATGGTTAGTTCTTGATATTGCAAATATTAACCCACGATGAAATCTCCTTGATTCATATTGCTTACGTACAAGTCTTTTTTCATCAAGTAAGTGGTTGGAACATGATACAAACAAAGCTCAGTCTTCATTCTTTCCCAAGTAGCAGCCAGTGTCTTCCATCAAATGCTCTAGATTCTTTGAAGTACACTTACTTGGATTTTGGATGGATTGTTGTTGATTTTTGGCGGCTATTCCATGTTCACTAAGAATGAATGTCGGATTTGAATACATCCGAAAAGGACTAAAGTTATCCTTCACTTTCCCTCTTACTCTGCTGAAGTTAGAAGATCCCTAGTCAAACTAAGACCTTTGATTGTTAAAGCTGTAGGATGAGTTATTCTTTGGCTTTAAGGTAATTTAAACCAACCTTTCTTTCACTAATAGGTCACTCATTGATACATTATGTTTAACCTTAATCGGTATTTGAACATTCTCCGTTACTCCTATGGTATACAAGTGCTTCAGAAATGCACTATCCTCTCGTATACAACCCCTTTCTCATGGTTAGTTGGAGATATTGCGAATATTCATCCATGGTGCAATTTTCTTGCTTCTTATTACTTGATTATGTGTAAGTGTTATTCCAAAAAGTAAGTGGCTGAAATATGATAGAACAAAGCCCGATATTAATTCATTCCCAAGTAGTAATTAGTATATTCCAGCAGGTGCTCTTGATTCTTTGAACTACACATACTCGGATTTCATATTTATTTTTGATTATTTTAGGGTGCCATTCATTTTTCATTATAACTAAAATTATGTTTTGAATATGCATGGGTTGGATCTAAGCTTCACCATCATTGTCCCTCTTACTCTCCAAAATTAGAACGTCCTAGGTCAAACCTAGACCTTTAATTTTTAAAGTTGTATGATGGGGTCTTTTATGACTAAAAGTACTACATTCAACAAACCTTTCTTACACAAATGAGTCCCTCATTGAAACCTTTTTTTTGAAACTTAATCAATATTTGAAGATTTTCCTTTAGTCATTCAATTAATTTGTCCTTCAGTAATGCATCATCCTCTCGTATACCTACCTTTTTCATGGTTAGTTCTAGTTATTGCAAATATTAACCAACAGTTCAATCTCATTGCTTCATATTGTTACGTACGAGTGTTTTTTCATCAAGCATGTGGTTGGAACATGTTACAAATGAAGCTCAGTCTTCAACCTTTCACAAGTAGCAGTCAGCCGCTTCCATCAAATGCTCTAGATTTTTTGAAGTACACTTACTTGAATTCTGCATGGATTGTTGTTGATTTTTGGCGGCCATTCCATGTTCATTAAGAATGAATCTCAAATTTGATTACATATTAAAATGACCAAAGCTGTCCACTTTCCATCTTACTCAGCTGAAGTTAGAAGATCCCGAATCAAACAAAAACATTTGATTGTTAAAGCTGTAGGATGAGTTCTTTTTCGGCTTTAAGGTACTTTCAACCAACCTTTATTTCACGAAAAAGTCACTCATTGATACATTACATTTTAACTTAATAGGTATTTGGACATTATCCGTTACTCCTATGGTATACAAGTTCTTCAGAAATGCATTATCCTCTCGTATACCAACCCCGTTCTCATGGTTAGTTCGAGATATTGCTAATATTCATCCATGGTGCAATTTCCTAGATTATTATTACTTTCTTATGTACAAGTGTTATTATATCAATTACATGGTAGGAACAGTATATAACAAAGCCCGATCTTAATTCTTTCCCAAGTAGTAATTAGTCTATTCTAACAGGTGCTCTTGATTCCTTGAACTGAACTTACTCGGATTTCAAATTTATTTTTTATTGATTTGAGGTTGCCACTCTTCCTTCATTATAACTGAAATTAGGATTTGAATACGCCTGGGTAGGACCTAAGCTTCCCCATCATTGTCTCTTTTACTCTCCAAAATTATAAGGTCCATGTCAAACCTAGGCCTTTGATTGTTAAAGTTGTAGGATTGGGTCTTTTTCCCAAAGGTACTAAATTTAACAAACATTGCTTACACAAATAAGTCTCTCATTGAAACATTTTGTTGAAGCTTAATCGGTATTTGAAGATTTTCGTTTAGTCCTTCGATAAATTGGTTCTTCACAAATGCATCATCCTCTCAGATACCTACGATTCCCATGATTAGTTCTAGATATTACAAATAGTAATCCATGGTGCAATCTCCTTGTTTCATATTGCTTAAGTAAGACTATTTTTTCATCAAGTACGTGGATGGAACATGATACAAATGAAGCTAAGACTTCAATTTTTTATAAGTAGCAGTCAGTCTCTTCCGTCAAATGCTCTAGATTCTTTGAAGTACACTTACTTGGATTTTGGATGGATTGTTGTTGATTTTTGGTGGCCATTCCTTGTTCATTAAGAATGAATGTCAGATTTGAATACATCCGAAAATAACCAAAGTTGTCTTTCACTTACCCTCTTTCTCAGCTGAAGTTAGAAGATCCCGAAGCAAACCAAGACCTTTGATTGTTAAAGTTGTAGGATAAGTTCTTTTTCGGGTTAAAGGTACTTTCAACCAACCTTTATTTCACCAATAAGTCACTCATTATCACATTACGTTTAACCTTAATTGGTATTTGTATATTCTCCAACTCCTATGATATATAAGTTCTTCATAAATGCATTGTCCTCTCGCATACCAAACCCTTTCTCATGGTTAATTCCTGATATTGCAAATATTCATCCATGGTGCAATTTCCTTGATTCTTATTACTTGCTTAAGTACGAATGTTATTCCATCAAGTACGTGGTTGGAAATGATTCGAATAAACCCCGGTCTTAATTCTTTCCCAAGTAGTAATTAGTCTATTCCAGCAGGTGCTCTTGATTCTTTGAACTACACTTACTC
>JAULKM010076859.1:0-11733 GCA_032355605.1 Rubia tinctorum
ACGGTATCCTTTGTGAGGAAAGGAATAAACCCGACCATCCCGGTCGTGCAAGAGGAGTGGGATCATTTTTGTCCCAAAGAGAGGCATTTGGGATAGTTCAAACCTACGATTGAGCTAAACCATCGAGAGTCCATGCATTGGAAAAGGAAGCCCTCGTCAGAGACAAGCGGATAAAGTAACAAGAATTATTGATTTGAGAGTTGGTTGAGCACACGAGGCTCCCTTTACCCGAGAACTTGTATGAATTGACACCAAATTGCACACCACCATCTAGAGGATCATGACACTCACCGGGAGAAGTGGAGATGAACCAACAACCAATTCTTGATCCGCCAATACATAAAGAAAATAACATTGACAATGCCATTGTGTCGACCCCAAATAAGGTTGGTCGAATTAAATTATTTCATTAATAGGTATTATATTCCAATTTTTTTTACAATATGTACGTTCTCTCTCTCAATGTAGACATTGCATCGTGTGAGCTATACACTGATTGAGGTGACAAGGGTAGGCCACTACACATTGCCAACGAAATTCTACACGATTCGATGTGGCATCATCATTCCGTTCCAATTGACGATGTCATTTGTAGAGTATCAATGGAAAAACCAAAGATCCTCAAAGACCTATTACCAATTGCGGAGGACGACTACAAAAGAATGAGATCCGCCGGGGAATGTTTGTTCTATGGCCTCGTTGCCTCATTTACTGGGACCCCATCAAAGATCGTCATTTGAAAGAGACACCAATGAAGATATCTAAGCCAATCGTTGAGGCGAAAAAGACTAAGAAACTCCCTATCATCCAGGCACATGTTATTTGTGTTATATGATTTCATGGTCAAACACCAAAGGAACTCAACTTACTTATTATCGGGAAATGAGTGTGTATTCAGTCAGAAGCGAGAAATCATCTCATCATGGAATAACTTTGAAGATCTGTGGAGGTGTGACCAAGTGAACCAGACGATAATGTCCCTATACTTATTGTAAGTAGTTCATCATTTTGGTTTGTGCAAGTTATAAATAATTTGAGATCATTTTTCCCAATTGATGACATCCAATTCCATCTCGAAGTTAAATGTATTATTTTTCTAACCACAATGACAAGGGTTGAATAGGGTATTTGTGCCCTGTATTTACTCACAAAATCAGGTGTACTGTTCAGGATAGGGTTGACTACATTCGCAAAAGTCTTTGACAAACGGAAAAAATATTATTTGTTTAGCCGCACATTGAAAGGTGATGGATACACGTTTATTGGATGGATTCTCTTCACTACCAACCGTCTGATGCATTTGTTAAAATATTGGGTGACTCTATCATAGGTCGAAGGAATAATGGTGATGCGGGATTGGATCTAATACAAATCAATGTGTGATTATCTTTTCATGTCACAAAATTCTATATAGTCATTAGTTATTGTACTTTTATGTTACTAAGCTAAATTGTATTTATTAGTACAATAAGAAAATACATGGTAATGCGCCTATTACGTAATGCTATACGCAATGGAGTGCGTCACACATGTGCGTGGGGATTACCTAGAGATTGAAGAAGTGAGCTTTTATGATAAATATTTCAAGAATATTTTTAAGCAATGTAACCTGTTGTCCCAGTTCTTATTTGGTCACTTTGGTTGTTTCACATATTTTTCCAAAAGTTGTCAAGCCTTATTCATAAGATGACATCAACATCGCCAAAAATTGCTTGGCTAGGTATCTCGTGTACTCACACTCCTCTTCGATTGGGAATCCCAATGTGGAATTATGAGAGACTAGTATTAGATGACTTTATTGTGTGGAATAGATTTTTTATGGTTTCTATTCCTATCTATATATTTTTGCTATATTAGCTAGTCTATAGATTTTTGATATCTAGTGTAATAATAGCTTGTATTTTGTACAATTTGGATATGTTTGTAGAGGCTTTTGAAAAGCCGATTTGTAATAAAAATTATGTTTTTGACAATATTGTCCGATCGTAGTTCCGATCAAGGAACTAGAATCTGTCAATATATAAATAGACCCGATTTCATGTTCCTCTATCAGGACATTAAGAGCAGAAACAGTTCCGGACACGAAACTGTTTCACCAAAAAATGCATCCCCTGCATCAATATATCAGTGCCATTCCGGAATTGATCCTCGATGGAGAAACGATTCCTGAAGGCCAGACGCCATTCCAAATTCATAACATCATTTCTCCTACTTCCGTTTGACCAATAGTTCCACACTCGAAACTGAAAATCAGTTCCTCGCTCGGAACCAAAACCTTAAACGACGGTCAGATAATCAGTTCCATGCTCGAAACTGCACCGATAATCCGACCGTTGGAGTTAAAGTTCCGACCTCAGAACTAATTAAAGGCAGTTACTGCGAAGGATAAAATGATGTTAATAACTGCCTTTGATCCTTGTCATTCAACGGAGGTTCCCGGAACCACCTTTGATCGTAGAGTATCAAAGGCACGACCAGAGAAGCCACTCCGAAAGTGACTTCTCTGGTCCAATGGAATTGCCTTTAAGAGGCCTGGTTTCCACTAGTGAATAGTTTTTTGAGTGTGATAGAAATGGAAGAAGAAGGATCCTCAAATGGTGAATCTTGTAATTTTCGGACCTATTTGTTGAAATTCTATGTAAAAATGGGTTTGCCCTTTAATTTCCAACCATGCTGATTAAACTTCACATTATAAAAGGTATTACTTATCTTCATTCTCTGCACCTTTCTTCTAGCCTTTATAAATGTTTTATGTATCTCCTAAGCCGATATTTCATTATTTGGTTGTTGTTTAATCTCTTTGTTATGAATGTTTGTTTAATCATATTTCAAGGGTGAAACCAGGGTTTAAGTATCAGATACAAAAAATTGAAGATCCAATTACATGTAAGTTTCAGAATCTTTCTTGGTTGCCCTACTTTTATTTCCTCCCACCAGATATTCGGATTGCCAGCTCGAACTCGTCAAGAAGGAAAGGTATTTGAGGATCTCAAGTCATAGTGGATGTTCCCTTTGGAATTTTTTTGTACCTTCGTACTAATGTGGCCAACAAGTATATTGCTTCTACAAGAAATGTGAAGGTCACTCGCAATGAGAACTTAGGTAAGTTTCAAATTGGTTGTCTATTTCCTAAGGTTTGTTCTTACCCTTGATCCGGTTCATTTACTTATAAATATTATCTTTGGGATCTTGTGTACTATGAAAACCTTACTGTGTGACTTACATCTGTTGCAGAAATGCTTTTGTAATAAGCATATATGTTCTAATTTTTCTAGGATACTAAGAAGAGGAAGTAACTTCTGAAAGAAGTTCAACTACATTATTGATACATTTATCCAAATGAAAACAACAGTGGCATGTTAAATTAGATTCAGGTGATAAGGATTCTCAAGTTGAGTTCTAGGAGGTCTTAAAAACCCTTGTGGTAGATATCATTTTCCTTTTAGTTTGTGTTTTGTTCTCCTAGAAAGAAAATACCTTATACTAAACACAATATTGACTCAATTTGTTGTCTTGTGCTAGGGTTCAGAGAAGATCTCACCCAGCAAAGGAAGAACCTTACTACGTTTCCCTTAGCCCATGAAGTCCAAGAGCAAAATAATACCTCACATCTAGTGAGTTAGATAAACGAACTTGCTTAGAAAAGAACGTGAACGATGATACCAACAAAATCATGATCATACCAACACTTTGTTTATACTATAGAATCATGATTCAGGAACAATGTGAATAATGAACAACGAAGAACACGCTGATTACCAGCTATAAATTGAGGTTCTAAGAAACATGACATGTAATGGCATTTTCCAAGACACACTCTTCATAATGATTATACACGAACTTAAGCATCAGAGGTGAATCCAGGGGACTTCCCCAAAACCCAATTTTGCAGATCCATCGTACTAGCAGGAAGTATAATGCTGATTCCATTTATTATGTTGGTCTTGAAGGAATCCCCAACATCAATGAATCTTGATGCTTCTCCTACAACATTCTCCACTACTTCATCTAATTTCATGTGATCACTCCCACCTTAGATGCCTCTTCTTCGCGGTGTACTATATCACATATTTATGATGATCTTTTTGTTCCTATAGATACTTATCACTTGATATCATTGTATGTTCCCACTTTCATCATCAACAATGTCATCGGTGTATGGTCATTCCCCCAACAATTCCCTCTGGTGATGATCCTTCTCCACATGTGTCCTCGATGATTGGTCCTTCTCAGGATGCCCCACCTCCCTCTTCCCCATGCAGTGTTGTCATGTTAATTATGATCACTAGATTATGCACTAGTACATTGACACCTCAATATTTTTTTGGTAATGAAGTTTTTGGTTTTCTTTTCTCTCTTTTCTCATAGACTAAAACTTGTAGTTATTGGTCTTCCCTAAAACATCCTAATTGGGTTTTGATGCGGGAAATTCCTTATGAATGATGATAGTTCCTGGAATAATCTCAAAGCGAATCTTTGCCTCTTGGAGTACATGCAAATATCCCCGGGTTGATCCTGGGGAGGACGCTCTGACGCTCAAGTTAGTATGGTTTTGTCATATATCTATTTATGAATTAATTCTCACTTATATTTTGTGGGTATTTCTCTTATTTATTTATAGCTCTTCATTTGTGTGATTATGGTCAGCTTATTACACCCCCGTCTTTGGCTCCTAGTCCAGTTATGGGGTATCATTGCGCCTGGTGTCTTTAGTGATTTCTGTGTTGTGCCAGTTAGAGGAATTGTTATGTTTAGGTCTTCGTGGACTGGGCGAACTGCCTTAGTTTAGTGAAGTGATCACTACGCATACTTAGTTGTAGCTAAGTTGGGATTGGTAGGTTATATATATATATATACACACACCATAATCCCCCTCCCTAAGCCAAAAATTCATGGAAACAAATCATAGAAGTATTGGTAGAATGATTTGTACGATGTGGTTTTAGAAGAAAATATTCATTTGATCACTCGGTTCAAGCAGTGTGATGTATGTGAAGTTTGAAATGACTTTATGGTTAAAAAATGTTTGTGTTTGTTTGTATTTGAAAAGGTATTGAAGTCGTTGAGTGACTACTTAATATTTGAATTTGAATTGTGATTGTGTGTAGATTGGGTAATAGTTGTTTAGTGTCCAAAAAAATATTGAGAGTTGGTTATTAATGAGTCAAAAAATAGGGAAACTAGTGTAGTATAAATTAAACGCTAGACATTGTAATCATTAAGAAGTGTGTTTCTATATATCGACGTGTAACGGTTCTGATTTGCAATAGATACAAGTTAATTTATTGCCTCAAGAAGGTACACGTTTCTAAAGAGTTACTTTTCACTTCACATTATATGGTAACACAATTAAATCTAGTATGAATTAAGAGAAATTTACAACTTTTTTACTTTTCTTGTTTTCATTTGTAGGTATTGCTCTATTTTTTCAGAAGCAAGTTGAATACCTTCATGGTAAACAATTTCTTAGAAGGTAAAATAAATTTTCCCTACTTTCATAACTACATTTCTCATTCCGGAATTATGGTTGTTGTTCGTACCAATCCTTTTATTTGGCTACTAACCCTAATGTTAGTAAGTGTAGTAGGGGAGATACTCATGGTGATATTAATATTAATAATGAGGGTCATATTGGGGGGTCTGACGTAGATGATAATGACGAGGGTTATGCGTTAAGGGAGTTAAAGTGTTTTGACTAAAAATGATTTAAATGTTTAGAGGGAGTGGTGCATATGTTTGGATTATTGTGAGATTAGGATACCCAATTCAGAAGAGGAGATATGAACCCTCCCTCTAGATTTTTTTGGTATATGAATATAATCTGATGTATCGGTTAATCATACCTGTTCCAAATTATGTTGAAAGCGTTTAAGAAGCTTATGATAGTGCCTTAGTTCAACTTCATCCCCATTATAGCTATGCTTGTAGGTTTTGATGAGGAATATGGTTAGGATGGGGAAATACTTAATGTGGAATTTTTCGTTAATATTCCAGTTTTGAAAGTTGAAGAACAGCGAATATATCGTTACCTTCTACCCAAGTATTTATGGGGTTCCGGTAGTGAGTGAGTTTTTTTTAGCAATTTTGGTGTATGGAGGGACATATAAGTATTTATCAAGCAATTCCATGGCATTTTCCTATCTATGTAGAATTAGAGGTCCCTTTAGATAAGTGTCTTTTTTAGGGCCAAAGATAACGAAACATAGTTGAATTATGACTACATTAGTTGCCTATTTTGTAACGCTAGGTCGACCTAAGGGAAAGCAATATTATACTATGTTCTTTATTAAGGGGATTATAAAATTTTGTAATGTTTTAGATGTAGTGTTATTGTTTAGATTAACTTCCTGTTTTATATATTGAATGTTTTATGTTCCATTGTGTTGTAGCTATGAAGACGTCAAGTACTATTGTAGAGAATCATGTTATTCAGGATTAATATGAAGTTCACTATGATGAGAGCATCATCGGCCAAAAACAGGCCATGGTGATGGTAAACTGAATGGAAAGGTTGTTGAAGAAGATCCTAACCTAGATTTAAAGGAGGAGTGCCAGAACCAACAGGTTCATCTTGCAACATCGAGTTCTCAAAGTGTAAAGCAGTAATCTGAAGGGGAGGAAGCAGCTTAAGTTGAGTGATCTAAGTCGCAGAAGTTGCGAGGTCCTAATCTCGAAACACAAAAGGGTGCATTGGATATGAATGTCACAAAGTCGTCTTTGAAACCGATAATTCCTTCTAAGGGAACAACCCCCTTGGTATCTTCAACTATCAAAGTAAGTATTTATTTGATATATGAATTTTTGGTCTATTGTATGTCCAAACTATTTTGACGGCGATAAGTGGTCTCTTGCATATCGAGGATATTTTTATAAACTTAGGGAACCGTCTCACTAAGTTCACGGAAAGGGAAGTTTCATTTTTGGAATATAGAGAAGAGTTGAAGGAGGCTCATGAGAGCAATGAGCTGGAACTAGCAGAGGAACATAGCTTTTCTAGGAGGAAAGTAAACTGAACGAAGTGTTGAAAGGTGAGATCCAGATGTTAAGGAGTTAATATCCCACTTATCCAAACTATTCTCGTGTATTGATGAATATGATTGTCAAAACCATTTTTTAAATATTCGGGATGTGTACTACACAACTGGAAGTGTGGAGTGGTGAAATACGATGTTAGATATCCGTAAGAAGAACCTAGAGCTGCAGGTCATGGGTGTTTCTAGTGGGGCTTCCATATCGGTTGCGTTGGAAAAGGCTACGCAAAAAGTAAATCATTTGTAGGTTGAGAAGAAAAAGGTTGATAGTCATCCATTTCCTTTAATTCAGGAGTTGGGGAAACGAGAGACATTTCCATCAATGATAGAGCTTCTTACGTACATGGAAGATCGCTAGTTTGTCCTTGATGTTGGCAAGGAAAGGAGGATTGAGACAACAGTAACTGGTCCTAATAAAACCAGATCTCGCAAAGCAGGTAAATTTGGTACAACTATCAAGTTGGTTCATCATTAGGTATCTGCTATATAGGTGATAACTCTGATATAAGATCTGTATTTTCCCATGAACTATCAAAACTAAAAAAGAAAAAAGAAATCGTTCCCCACAGTTGGCGTCACTGATGCGGAAAATTTCTTTTGAATGATAATAGTTCTTGGAATCAGCTCACGACGAATCTATTCCTCTTCAAGTATTTACAAATGTCCTCGGGTTGATCCCGTGGAGGAATTTCTGACGATCAAGTGATTATGAATTTTTCATATATCTATTTCTAAAGTAATTCTCACTTGCCTTTTGCGGGTGTTTTTTCTTTTTATTTACATCTCTTCAATATTGTTATTATGGTTCTATTATTACACTACATCATTGGATTGTGGTTCTATTAAGGGGCGTTGTTGTGTTTCCATTGTTTTTACACTTTCCCAGTTAGTTGTATTGTTATGTTCAGGTCTCTGTAGGGTGGGCGAATAGCCTTAGCATAGCGAAGCGATCACTATGCATACCTGTCGCTAAGTTGGGTTGGGAAGGTTATATGTATACTAGGTTTCTACCACAGATGCAGAGATGGCGGCTCTTAGCCACCAGAAATCTTGGAATTTGGTTCATTATTCTTCTGGTGTCAATATTGTTGGTTCCAAATGAGTTTACCTGCTAAAATATCGTTCTGATGGTACCGTTGATCGTCAAAAGGCACATTTAATGGCTCAAGGTCTTCTAAACTTCTCGGGTTTGACTATGATTATACGTTTAGGCCATTTGAAGGCTTCCACCGTTCTTACAGTTCTTTATCTTTCTACCATGTGTTGTTGGCTGATTCTTCATTTGGATGTTAAGAATGTTTTTCTCATTAAGTGTTCTTGACATTCGTGTATTTATAAAGAAACCGAGATTGTTTTTGTGTTGATTATGTATGTCATTTTCAGAAAGCCGCCTACAATCCCAAGCAATATCCTCAGGTTTTGTTTCACCTATTTGACTTTTTTCTCACGCTTCTCGGTAACACTTTCCCATACTTCATTTTTGTTATCATGGATCCATGTTGCTCTACGTTTTGGTGTATGTCGATGATATTATTTTGACTGAAAATGACCTTCAGTTTATCACTTGTGCTCACCAAGAGTTTTCTATTAAATATTTGGGAAAGCTCTGGAATTTTGTTAGCCTGAAGGTCTTGTATGCTTCTGACATTATTTTCTTATAGAAACCAGGTGTGCTTGGGATGCTCTTCATTGTTCTGGTATGACTGATTTTGTTTCCACTTCTACTCCATTTGTGGCTTAATCTCAGTTGTTTGTCTATACCAATTATATCTTTTCCAAAGAACACAGTATCATTTCTTTATTGGCGTTATTCAGTAATTGACAATCACTCGACCCAACTAGTATTATGATGTGAATATGGTCAGTCAATTTTTGCAGGCTCTACTAATGACCATTTCCAGGCAGTTACACAAAATTTTCTTTATGTTCATGGCACTCATTTTGGGTTGAAGTTCTACTCTTCTCCAAGTGATCCTTTTGTTCTTAGTTCCTCTAGTGATGATTGATCTCGTTATCTTGAAAATCATCATTCTACAGATGGTTATTCCATTTTTCTTAGTGGTAATCTCATTTCTTGGAGTGCTACGAAACACTGTAGTGTGTCTCGCTCCACTTCAAAGTCATAGAATTGGGTCATGGTTAACCTTGCAGCAGAGATAACACGGTTGATGAATCATTTGACTCAACTCTAACACATTCCCTGTTTTGCATAATCTGACATTTTATTGCACTATAGTTACTTTTTCATTTAAAGTTAAGAGTTAATTTTTAATCACTTCAAAAAAATTTATAGTTAGTTTTAATAACAATCAATATAATAAAATTGAAACTAAAAGTTATTTAATTAGCAACTAGTATTCTTTTAACATTCTTTTCATATTTTCACCCAGTTTGAAATAAAAGGTAACAACCTCCAAAAAAATTTAAAAATTAAAAACTATAAATCAAAGCGATTATTTCCAACCTTCTAAACAAATAATTATTAATATCAAATCATTACTGACAAAATCCTACAAAAACGCAATAAAGGAGCATTCCACCCGAGCTCGAGATTGTAGTAGTTTTCTCTATAAAATATAATGTTAGAAGTCAAATGATTTTTTTGTAGGAATGGAAAATAAGGGAAATATGAGACTTAAAATTTTGAGATCTTCCTTTTAACCCCATGTTTTAGTTGAAAGTGCCAATATAACCATGTAAAATCTGAAAATGCAAATCTAACCTTGAACTTCGTTGACCAATTTGTCAACGACCAATTTGGCCAGAAATCAATACAATTATGATTTTTCCTCCTTCTTAAAAAATATAATAAACATAAAATTTGAAAAGCTCTATTAACCCTTCTTTTTTTAATCTCTTCTCTTATTTTCTTCTTCTTTTCTTATGAGCGTTTAACTAAAACCCAGATCGGAGCTCCGCCACCACCAACCCTCCACCCAGATCAAATTTCCCGGCTTCTTCCTAGATCGAATCATCAACTAACAACCAATTAAACCCACCCTTTTGTTTCTTTTCTTCTCCCCGCTGAAAGAGCCACCGAGGACAAGGTGGCGCTATCGAAGCCATAACACCGAGGAAGCTCTTGATCCCGCACTCGGTAGCGCGATTTCTTAGACCTTGCATCGAAGAAGCTAACAGTAAGATTTATATTTGGTGGTGGCAGGTGGGTTCAAGATGGCACCTGTCATTAGGAAGGTCTTGATCAATGGGGAGGGGTTTAGGATGTAGAGCAGCTGAGAGAAGGAGGGGGAGGGGGGTTGGGGATGTGGAGGGGTTGGGAGGAGGAGAGGGAGGCATGAGGAGGTGGAGCGGCTGAGAGGAGAAGGGGGAGGTAAAGGGGTTACGGAGGTGGCGTGGTGAGGAGGAGTGGGAAGAAGGTGGAGATATTGTGCAATGAGGTGGTGCTCCACCTCATGTAAACAAGCTGGGGAGGTGGAGGAGGGAGCGGTGGGCAGCGAGTGTAGATATACCCAAAAGTCGAAGGGTAGAATGTTCACCAAATTTTGAGTTTAAAGCCTCGGAGTATTTTACTTTTCAGATTAGATCAACCCCTGAATTCCTTCAGTCCACGCTTAAATAGTGGAATTTGGGTATAACAGCATAATTTTACAAAAAACTTAAGGTTAATTTCACACTTTCAGATTTTACAAGGTCATATTTTCACTTTTGTAGTTTAGTAGGGTTAGTTTTGTACTTTTCCCTAAATTTTTAATGGAACAATCAATATTGAGTTATGCTTTGATGAATTCAATTGGAATTGCATCAAATTTGTATTCCTAATATTTTTTTCTCTTTCTACAAATAGAGGGAAAGAAGTATTCTCTCTAATCAAAGTCCCCAATCTAGGAAATAGGATTTAACAATGAATATTGAGTTATGCTTTGATGTATTATTCAATTGAAATTGCATTAAATTTTCATTCATAGTTTTTTTCCTCTTTCTACAAATAGATGGAAAGAAGTATTATCTCTCATCAAAATCCTTACTTTAGGGAGTCGTTTGGCATGCAATAAGAGATGTGGTAATTACAAATTTATAGGATTTTAGGATGGGTAGGGTTGTTTGCTTGACGGAAAATAGTAAAAATGTGAGAATTTGGAATGTTGAGGAATTCAACTTCCCACACAATGTGGGAAGTATCTTACCGAGGACCCTCTCGGTTAATTACAAATCCTCCACTTTCTTATATGCATTTACATTTTTATCCCACGAATGGCAGTATATCTACGCAATATATCATTACCTAATATTTGATGTTTGTCATTGTATTTTAATTTAATTTGATCTAATTATATTTGATATAAATAAATAAATTTAATTTGATGAACTTATATGTAAATAAATTTAATTTGATGAAATTATAACTCATTTTTATATTTAAATATATTTAATTTGATGAAATTATATTTGATATATTTTATTATTTTTAAGATTATGTGTGATATAGGTTTACCATATTTTTATGTTTAGGGTTTGAATGTATTTCACTGAATAATTATATTCACCAAGTTCATATTCGAGTATTCCAATATATATATATATAATTTGTTTTGGATTATGGATTTATATGATTGTTTTCTTAATTGTTTAATTAAAATAGATTCGAGTGTTATTATATTCGAGTTATACAATTTGATTTCAATTAGCTTTATTTTGTTTGATTTCTTTTTAGTGTAATAAGTTATTTTTTATACTTCGAGTG